>CAIGQV010017602.1:3384608-3406074 GCA_903798115.1 Danio jaintianensis | reverse complement strand
GATAGATAGATAGATAGATAGATAGATAGATAGATAGATAGATAGATGGATGCACAAGTTGCCTCCTTGTTGCTGTTTATTTGTGGCACTGCAAGTGTCTGCTGTTTTTCCTCAAAGTGTGAATTGGCTTCAGGTATGAAAATAGGTCCTGTTTCACCCACCACGCAGCTAAAGCACTCCCAGTACACAATCTGACTCTGTGTGGAATTCAAAACAAGACCGTCACATGGAATATAGATGACTTCTGGGATTTGATTCTGCCACTCTCCGGCAGAAAGGAGTCGGCAGATAATGGAGGAGGAACTAAAACACACAATTATTCTGAAATCACTGCAAGTAAATTGTTTCAGATAGAACCCTTGGCACAGTCACACAGAGCTGTTAATCATATCCAGACCGTTAGGCTCATTTAACAGGCTTCTCCTACTCTCTCTGACTGATCCTAGTGTCAGCAAGTGGAAGAGAGTGGATGTCATTTCTCCACAAACTTCCTGCATCAGATAGACACCTATTCATTTGTCTATACACTCAGAAATGATATTTGCCACTATTCAACTGCATTGTATTGTACTGTAATTATGGTTCACCTCATTTATTAAACACACTTGTCTTACAGAGAGCAATTTATCATTCTGGTTGGCTGACAAGTTTTTTTGCTTCCCATTTAATGAGAGAGCATGTAGAGAAGGTAATGGATGAAAAAAGAACAGGGGAGGGTCTCTGAGTTATTCGAACACAAGTGATCACAAGAGGCACATTTGAACATGTTAATAACAGGTAATGCATCTTGGATGAACATTTGACTATTTGAGCATTAGTAGACTTTTAGGTTTGGGTTAGGGTTAGAGGAATTAGTTGACATGCTTTCAAACAGTAACATATACAAATATAGTAAATGTAATTAGTTGCTGTACTTAAATACTTTTTTTGACTGAGATTTAAACCCATTAGTAAATTTTATTCTCTACCTGACTATATTTTTGAATAATTATATGTATTCTTTACTCCAGTACATTTGTGGCGTGTAATGCAATTTTTAAACTTTAGTTCTTAAGTTTAGTTCTACAGATGCAATGCCATCTACATATATTTTACTGAATGAGCATTGTGCTATGTCCAACAGACTGTGTTACTTATATCTTTCTTTTTTCCTCATTCCTTTTAAACCCATTTAAACACATTTTTAACCTGTTTTTAATCATTTCTATGTGTTGTTATTTTTATTTCTTATACTTTTTGTATGTTATGTTTCTTTCAGTCTTGCTCATGTAAAGCACTTTGAATTACCACTGTGTATGAAATGTGCTGTATAAATAAACTTGACTTGCCTTTCCTAAATGTTGTATGAGATGAAATGAAATATAAGGCCAAAACCAGCAACTCCAATGCAAGTATGATTTTTCAAAAGGTTTTAAATATACTTACCCTTGGTTTATCCATTATAGCCTATTGAAAACAAGGTTCTCAAGGAAATTAGCTTACTTCAACCCTTTTGTACACTTGACTTATTGTTTTTAACCTTTGTGAACAGTGATTTGAATATTGGTAAATCTTTATAAGCATCTTGTCTTGAACGCAGTATTGTGGTAAAGGTTTTGGCTTAAATAACAGCTTAAATAACATTTTCTTCAGGTGTTGAGGACTAGTTGAGCCAAAATTCAGTATGAGTAGAATTCTTAAGTACTGTTAAAATCAGACACTATTTTTAATCAAGTGGTATGAAAATTTGTGATTTGTAACTTTTAATGGAGTCACTTTCACTACAACATATCTGTACTTGAATTTCAAGTACTCTATACCTCTGCTTACAAATTTACTTATTTACTATACATTTATTAAATTTACTTATTTACTTGTAGCAATAACAGACAATAAAATGACTAAGTTGACGCAAAGTAACTAAAGTCAACAGAATGTCTTAAAGTGTCACCTGATACATTTCCACTGTTAACAACAATGCAGTTTTTAGTATCTTAAAAAACATGTAAATCTTTAGCACAATACATTGTGTAAAATTGCAGTAATATTGCATTAAATAAGAGGGAGTGTCAGCAAATTTGAGATTCGTCTTCTGACCAATCTCCAAATATTTCTGTCCTCTTTTATAAAAAACATTATCATCAACTATTTTCCCCTTTTGCTATTGGAGCGAATGGGAAACTACAACAAAATAATATGTGTTGTAGTTTCCCTTGGCCTCATATTCCTTTGAACTGCAGGCGTTTTGCTAAAATAATTCTAAAAAGAGAGAAAATCTACAGCAATTACAGTACAAGCAATTTGTTTGATTGCCAATATGTGGACATTGTTCCATATTGGGTTGATATTCCTGCAAATGGAATAGCAGAAGGCAGGACGATTTACTCATTTTTGAGAGCTGTATATATTACTAATGCATCTTCACAGAAATAGTGTTACAGTCTAGTGTAATTCAACAGGGAGTCATGTGAGAGGAAACACAAACCCATATTTCTCCTCTGTCTAGGCGCCACACACAGAAGATATTAGAAATTGATCAGACCGCTGAGAAATTCAAAAGCAGGCAAAATATTTCACTAAGACTCAAGAGATTTGGCTAAGATATATTTCCAGGGCATTAATCTATATTATTTTCTATATGACAGAAAAATGAAACAGGAACACCCATTACTTATTCAAGTAAATTTGTTTAAGTTAGCCAGTCTATAATGCGCTCTGTTTATTTATATCTGCAGTGCTCATTGACCAAGCCAAGAGTGCCATCTGCACAATGCTAGAATGACAGCCTTTAATGTTTTCCTTGGAGAAACAACATTATAAATTTATTATTACAATCTCCTGACGGACTGGCTCAATTAACTTCTCTGAGAGCAGTTCTCTAAGTCTCAGCAGCAGATGACAAGCTCTGCAAATTACAGACAGGAAAAGAACAATTTAGTGGGAAGCTTATAAGCTGTATAGTCTGATAGACGTTTAACTCGTGTCATCTGCCATTGGCACATTTTAAAACATTTGACACTGGAATGAAGATTACTAACATACTGACCAAGGTCATTTTGGTAAAATTAATACTATTAACTATTGGTCAAAAAACATTTTCGTTAACTGAAATAAAATAAATCACAATACATGAAAAACTAAAATTAAATGAAACTAACAATTGTAACTGAAAAACAAACTGAAATAAAATATTAATTAGCAAAAATAAATAATAGTTTTCAGAATAACAAGCACTCATTCTTTGGTGGAAAGTCTGACCTGAAGCTGTTCAGAGATAAATCTGTAGATGCACTTTTCCCGCCAAACACTTCAGTCAAGTCCATGATTATATACAAAAACATATTTTCTTATAACTTTTCTGAATTTGCCCAAAAATGTAAACATGGCATATTTGACTACATATACAGTAGTATGATTCTTAATATGAAGAAGATAGTCTGAATTCCTCATGAATTTACTTTTATTATTATTCACTGCATTTGTATAGGTCCTGGATTCAGTGTTTGTTCAAAAAGTTGTTTGGCTTTTTAATAAAATCTGCTAAACTAGAATTACAAAACTAAAACTAAAAATAAATCGATTACCACTACAACATGAAAATATTTTCACCAAAAAAAAAAACATCAATGAAAAACAGAACCATAGACGCATGGTTCATACAAATCATACAATTTTGTACCAATTAAATCAATGAATTTGTATGAATTATTCACTTAAATATAGACAATACTTAAAATAGACAATACTTGAATGTTTCCTTGTGAGATCATGCTAAAGTGTAAACTTTAATATGAATATGACTAATAAACCTTTTAAAATATCACATTTAAGAATTGTATCATTTGACATTATGTTACTCATTCTGTTACTGATATCTATTTCTGAATTACATTAGATTCTAATGATTATCTTACTCAGTCATTAACTTTAAAATACATCAAGGGTTTTCGATCCTTCAGATACTTTCCATGTGCCAGGGAAACCCATCTAAAAATGTCCATATATGTGTTTTGGCTTGTCAATACAGAATCAATATAGATTTTAAGTCCCAAGATTAATCTTTGCTATAGTGTTTCAGTTTGTGCATTAATATAATTTCAGATTTTGTGTCTCATCCAATAAATCGAAATACTTTATGCTTTCTATTTGTTACTTTCAATGAGAAACTTAGCTTCATCTTTCAAATGTAATTAATTTTATCAGACAATTGAAACAATACATGTTGTTTTGATGCAAGATGAATTGAATTGCTGTATAAGCACCTCAGTTTAAACCACAGCGGCACATCATTTCTTTCACTTTACCACAAGTTATTACACAAAATAAACACTAAACAACATCTTACATCTCATGCAACCTCAATTAATGTTTCAACCAGTGAAAGACGTCAATAAGAGAGCTTGTAAACTATGTCATGCTGCATTAGATTTACCCCAGGCAAGTCGTTCAGTGTCCACAGATCATTAGTTTACTAGAGTAATGAGCTCAAGAGACCAGCATTTCTTCATATATTTGCACTATATTAGGCTATATATTCATTAGATGTTACCTAACCTGTTAGTGATGCCATAATTATTTAATGTAATGTTTAAATAAATCTGTCATGAAAAATTTGGTTTAGACATTTTTTTTGTAAAAAACGTTACGGTTACTACGTAACCCTCGTTCCCCAAGGGGGGGAACGGAAATGCTATGTGGAAAAACTTCCACTATGGGGATTTCGTCAGAAACCAATCATCTGAAAGAGTAATAAAACGGGCCAATGAAATGCCAATGAATTGGTGGCGTCAGCGTACCCAGCTGGCAGCAATCACAATTATTAGTGTATAAAGATGCCAGCCGTGCATAGCAAGATACCTTTTCTAGCTGAAGAGCCGAACTAAGCCGTCAGCTAAGGCACAACCGCTTGTGGCGAAGGAACATAGCATTTCCGTTCCCCCCCTCGGGACTAACTAATACACTAATACACCTAGTTAAGTTTCTAGGAATTTTTAAATACGACAGTACGTTGGGAAGTGTGCAGTCCCGATAGGGAGGATGCTGCGGAGGCCACCTGCTTCCCAAATGGGGAGACCTGGTGGCAGGAAGACATATGGACTAACCCTGAGAAGGGGGAGTACACATATGAAGGATGGTTAGCAGGGAGGGAAGACACAGGCCCGCCTAAGAGGAGGAAACTATACCGTGGCTAAGTGAAGCATATGGGATCGCCAGTGGGGATCGCGCATAGCAGGCACCTATACCCAGAACGCGAGCTGACCAAGTGGGCATGCCAACAACGTAATGGGCCAGGCACCTGACTCCTCCGCTGAGTCAGATGCTGGGGGCCTCGGAGGAACTCTGTAGGGTTGGAAAATTCGGGACCTAAACTGATCAGAGTGAAAAAAGCGCACGAATCTTTGTGTTAGAGAGAAAGGCGCAGCAAGCGTGTTTCAACACCGTACTGAATTTCCTCATTCACTGGCGTATCCAGCACACGTGCGGAAAATCAGCTCCACTCAAAGATTATAGAATCTTACGAATGTATTAGGTGTCGCCCAGCCCGCAGCTCTACAGATGTCTGTTAGAGAGGCGCCGCGTGCTTACGCTCAAGAGAAGGCGATACTCTTAATCGAGTGCGCTCTCACTCCCAAGGTACACGGCTCACCCTGGCACAGAAAGCGAGGGAAATGGCATCCACTATCCAGTGGGCCAACCTCAGTATGGATACGGCACTTCCCGTCTGCCGATCATAACAGAAAAGGAGCTTCTTAGAGTCGTAAGCTCTAATGCGGTCACACAGCGCCGAGCGCGAACAGGACACAGCAAAGAAAGGGGCTGGGTCTGCCTCCTCCGTGGGCAGCGCTTGCAGGTTCACTACGTAGTCTAAAAAGAAGCGCTGTAGGAACCTCGGGAACCTAGGTGGGCCGGGGTCTCAGGAAAACGTGAGAGTGGGCCGGCCCGAATTGCTGGCACACTTCGCTGACCGAAAATGCCTCCAGATACCCGACCCTCTTGACCAATGCCAACGCGACCAGCAGAGCTGTCTACCTGGACAGAAATCTTAAAGATACTGAGTCGAGTGGATCGAGCAGACCTCTCCTAAGAGAGATCTCCAAGTGGGTATGAGAGGGGGACAGGATTGATTTAATTAACCAGTGTCTCGCGCCTCTGGGAACTGGATGATGAGGCGATGCTTTCCCAGTGCGCCGCCATCCCCCGCGTCCTCAGAGCGGGGATGATTGTAACGCCAACCCCTCAGTGCGGAGGGGACAGCCTTAGCTCCAGCCAGCTGAAGGAGGAAAGCATCACACTGATCTGGCATGTCCGGGGTCCTTCTCGGAAAGAAGTACACCACACAGCGAATAGACGACACTTCAGGGCGTAGGCATGCCTAGTAGAGGGTGCTCTAGCCTGAGTGACGGTGTTAACCACCGAACCGGTAGGTCACCTAAGTCCTCCGCGCTCCATCTATGGACCACACGTGAGGTTCCAGAGATCTGGGCGCAGGTGCCAAATGGTGCTTGTCCCAGAGAAGAAGGAGCTTCTTCAAAAGGATATGCCAGGGAGGGACCGTCACGAGGAGAGAGCTGAAATGCAGGTCCGATTGAGCGA
Source organism: Danio jaintianensis (assembly GCA_903798115.1). NCBI lineage: Eukaryota > Metazoa > Chordata > Actinopteri > Cypriniformes > Danionidae > Danio > Danio jaintianensis. The sequence continues at coordinate 3,399,501 of CAIGQV010017602.1, read as the reverse complement.
GAGAGGCGCAATAACAGACCTGCTCCTTGTCCTCCCTGACGTTACACAGTATCTGCGAGTAGGCTCACTGGAGAGAAATGCGTATTTACGCACGCCCAGGGGCCAGCTGTGTTAACCAGCGCGCCAGAGCGCAACTATAACAGCTAGACAGCCGGGGGTGGAGTCTCCGTTTTTTTGGGCGTGAACTGCCATGAGAGCGCATCGGCTGCACGGTTTAGCTCGCCGGGGAAAAAAATGGCATGCATTCCGCCGTGTATGACTCCGGAGGAGCAGACGGCGAGCGAGCTGAGACGGTTAATATACGACATTGTCGCCGTGCTGTCCGTCCTAACCAGCACGTGTTTCCCCTCTAGCACCGGTAAAAAAAACAGTGCAGCGTGAGATACACTGCCAACAGCTCCAGGCAATTAAATGCCAATGCAACCGGGTTCCTTCCACGGACCGGCAGTTGCATACCCGCAACACACGGCCCCCCAGCACATACTGGAAGCATCTGTCGGAACGACGACATGCCTGGACACTCGTTCTAGAGGCACCCAGGCCTATAGAAACGCAGGGTCCGTCTAGAGGTTGAGGGTGTGGCAACACAGCGGAGTGATAGTCAATTGGTGCGTGCCCATGTGCCGTGTGCATCTAGGGACCCGATCGAGAAGCCAATGCTGAAGCGGTCTCATATGGAGCAACTCGAGTGGCGTGACAGCGGCTGTGGATGCCATATGCCCCAGGAGCCTCTGAAATAATATCAGTGGGACTACAGTTTTCCTGTCGAACTCTCTCAGACAGGTCAGCATCAGCTCGGAGAAAGCGCGCCGTCATGGTGATCGAATCCAGCTCCAACCTGAGAAAAGAGATGCTCTGCATGGGGGCGAGCCTGCTCTTTTCTCAGTTGACCTGAAACCCTAACAGGTCGAGGTGCCGGAGCACCCAGTCCCTGTGCATAACTAATTGATCCCAGATTTATTTATTTTTTTTAAGCCCGCTGATCGCACTTGACTGCTCTTTCACCGTGGTGAATTCCTGGGTGAAACCCCCCTCGGTGTCGCCGAACAGGCCAGCCTGGGATACGGGTGTGTTAAGAAAGCAAACTTTGTCAACGTCTTGCATATCTGCCAGGTTTTAGCCAGAGGTGGCGTTCCTGGACCACTAGTGTCATCATCGTCCTTCCCAGGGCACTCACAGCCGACCTGGTGTTTTCAGAGCAAGTCGGTTGCAGTGCGTAAATTAAGCCTGGGTCGGAACCTTCCTCGTGCCGCTGGGCCAACGCCTGCGCCAGCCATAGCAAGCAAAACCGAAGCAGCCTGGTCCGCAGCAGTGTAGGCTCTGGCCCCGAGGGACGCAGACAACCTACACGCTTTGGACAGGAGCAGAGGCTAATCACGCCAGGAAGGGGCACCACACGGGCAAGATTGACCACGCTAGCACGCTCGACCTGGGGATTCGCCTCGTACCCCCTGGCTGCTCCGTCATCGAGGAAGGTGAGGGCGGAGTGCACGCAGACCGGGCAGAAAAAGGTGCCCTCAGCACTGCATAAACTTACTGTGCACCTCCGGGAAGGAGGGGACGGGAGGTTTAGAGGGTTTCTCCTTCTTGTCCTCCACATCTCACCCCTAATCGGTCCGGCGGCAGAGCTAGGGGACAAGCCATCTTCAGCCTCGCCGCCGAAGCAGCCCAGGTTAGCACGGCCATCATCGCAGATTCCATATTTGGAGCCTCGCTTACCACCCCTGAGGGAAGGAGCAGGTCCGAATTGTCATCGGAAAATAACAGCCCACCCTCTGATGCAGCGATGGACATCTGGTAACACACACGCAAATATATATATATATATATATATATATATATATATATATATATATATAAAACGTGCTATACAGTATACAGATGACCGTTAATGGATATTTTTAAAGTGACCGAATTGTCTTTTTGATGTGTTTTCGTTATACTGCCTCTATTGATTGATTGACTGATTGATTGGTTGATTGATTGAGGTGGCACTTCTTCCCTTGAATGCTTTGAGAAAAACTGTTTAAAATTTGTAAAAAAGTATATAAAAACATTAAACTACTACTACTACTACTTATAAAAGTAAATAAATAAAAATAGGCTGCACGGTGGCTCAGTGGGTAGCACGTTCGCCTCACAGCAAGAAGGTCACTGGTTCGAGCCTCGGCTGGGTCAGTTGGCGTTTCTGTGTGGAGTTTGCATGTTCTCCCCGTGTTCGCGTGGGTTTCCTGCGAGTGCTCTGGTTTCCCCCACAAATCCAAAGACATGCAGTGCAGGTGAATTGGGTAGGCTAAATTGTCCGTAGTGTATGAGTGTGAATGAGTGTGTATGGATGTTTCCCAGTGATGGGTTGCAGCTGGAAGGGCATCCGCTGCGTAAAACATATGCTGGATAAGTTGGCGGTTCATTCCGCTGTGGTGACCCGAGATTAATAAAGGGACTAAGCCGGAAAGAAAATGAATGAATGAATAAATAAAAATAATAATTATAAATAAAACCACTGTTATTTAAATATATTTTCAAGAATATACTATTATTTACCAGAATAATTTACCAGCAATTTCTGTTCGAAATGTGTTTCCACAATATATATATATTTTTTATTTTTTCAGTGAAAGCTGCCATAAGAGATGTAGTAGTCTTCAAAGAAACAACAGCAGTTTCCCAAGGCACAAGACAGACAGACTGGCTCGAGTAACTCACAGTGCCATAAAAGAAAAGGATTATTGATTTTCTTTTAATAAAATAGCTTCAACAGAGCATATGCTCATTTCCATCTCTTTATAGTTTTAACACCATTGTAACGTCCAAACTATTCCCATGAATTAAACAGCTGGGGTGAGAAGTCCTGCCGCTGCTTTCACACATTAATGGGATTATTGAACAGTAATCCCCCGTCTCATTTCTTCTCTATTGTTTCATAGTGTATCCCAAAAGAGGATTTGTAATACGTGTAGCACAATGTCTGTTATGTAATTGATATTAATTGTAGCACCCTTCACATGTGATTAGCAGATCTCATGGGGAAACTACAAAAATCGACAGAAGTGTACTAGTCTCAAATGTGAGGAAACAAGCTCCATCAACACACATTTCAACACACACTTGGGGAGATATTTCACATATTACATATGTATTTGAACAGCCAGCTTACCTCCAGAGCAGAAACATTTTGGTTAAACTTTATTTTAAGGTAAATTATTAGTATTTACAAACCTTTATCTATGACTTGTGCCATCAACAAACTCCTAATTTGCTGCTTACTATTTGTTATTTTAATAGGATTAATAGCAAGATGGCGCTGCAGCGCCGCAGATGGCCGCCTCGGTGTGGAGCTCTCCAGTTTTTGCACTGTATTTGTAAGTTTGTCCTGTTTTATGTTTATCATACGCGATCAGTTATACCAGGGACGAGCTGCTGAACATTCGGCAGTACACTCCAATTAATCACCAACCGGTTTTTGATTTCTCTGGTGTTTTGCTGAACATTGTCGTCGGCGGAGTAGCTGCACTGGGGAAACGCTACAAGACGCGCAGGCGTGGAAAGCGAGCCGGCGCGCTCGTCAGGCTCAGACAGCGTGACTTCAGAACGGCGTTGCCTAGCATCCATCTGGCGAATCTTCGCTCTCTTCCTAACAAAATGGACGAACTACTTCTGCTCGCACGCAGAAACAAGAACTTTACCAACTCTGCTGCTCTGTGTTTCACGGAAACCTGGCTGAACGAAGCCATTCCGGACAGCGCGTTACACCTACCGGACTTTCAGCTGTACAGAGCGGACTGTGATACGGAGTCAACGGGCAAAACGTGCGGTGGTGGGACATGCTTTTACATCAACAGAAGGTGGTGTACGGATGTAACTGTGTTAAAGAAGATGTGCTGTCCTGACGTGGAAGTGCTTTTCATTAACTGTAAGCCATTCTACTCGCCGAGGGGAGTTTTCCTCGTTCATTCTCATCGGTGTTTATATTCCACTGCAAGCACACGTGAGTACTGCACTGCAACAGCTGGCTGATCTGATCACAGAGACAGAACAACAACACCCGGACTCTGTTTTTATCATTCTCTGTGACTTTAATCAGGCGAAACTCACACATGAGATGCCTAAATTCAAACAGCACATTACATGCCCCACCAGAGACAATAATATTTTGGACCATTGCTACACCACAATAAAGGATGCATATCGTTCCGTCGCCAGAGCAGCTCTAGGACTCCTCGACCACTGCCTGGTTCATCTTAACCAACTTACGGACAAAAAATTAAAACTACTAAGCCAGTATTAAGGACTGTTAAGAGATGGACCAACGACACAGAGCAGGTCTTACAAGCCTGTTTTGAATGCACTGACTGGAGTGTTTTTGAAGCTGCAGCCACCGACCTGGATGAGCTCACAGAGACTGTAACATCATACATCAGTTTCTGTGAGGAGCTATGCATCCCTACCAGGACCTACTTATCATTTAACAATGATAAACCATGATTCACACCAAAACTTAGACAGCTTCGTCAGGCCAAAGAGGATGCCTACAGGAGTGGGGACAGGATCTTGTACAATCAGGCCAGGAACACACTGACAAAGGAGATTGGTGTGGCTAAGAAGAGCTATGCCAAAAAGCTGGAAAACCAGTTTTCTGCCAACGACCCGGCATCAGTGTGGAAAGGCCTGAAAGACATCACAAACTACAAGACACCATCCCCCAGCATTGACGGCAATAAACAACTTGCAAACGAGCTGAATATGTTTTACTGTAGATTTGAGACCCCCGACCAGACACCCCACACCCACCCTGACCATCTCTCTACACAGCCATCAACACCTCCAGCCATCCCTCTTCCCGCCCCCTGCACTTCAGATCAGTGAGGATAATGTGCGTCAGATCTTCAGGAAACAGAAGAGAAGGAAAGCACCAGGCCCAGATGGTGTTTCACCAGCCTGTCTGAGAACCTGCGCTGACCAGCTGGCTCCCATTTTCTCACAGATCTTCAACAGATCACTGGAACAGCTCAAAGTTCCATCCTGCTTCAAATGCTCCACCATCATTCCAATCCAGAAGAAGCCAAAGATCACAGGACTCAATGACTACAGACCTGTTGCCTTAACATCTGTGGCCATGAAGTCATTTGAAAGACTGGTGCTAGCATATCTGAAGGACATCACTGGACCTTTGCTGGACCCCCTGCAGTTTGCCTATAGAGCAAACTGGTCTGTGGATGATGCAGTCAACATGGGACTGCATTATACCCTACAACATCTGGACAAACCAGGGAACTACGCAAGGATTCTATTCGTGGACTTCAGTTCTGCCTTTAACACCATCGTCCCATCATTGCTCGAGTACAAACTGACCCAGCTCTCTGTTCCTAGCTCTGTCTGTCAATGGATCACCAGCTTTCTGACAGATAGACAACAGCTAGTCAGAACGGACAAAATCACATCCGACAGCCGCACCATCAGCACCGGTGCCCCCCAGGGATGTGTTCTCTCCCCACTGCTCTTCTCCCTGTACACCAATGACTGCACTGCAAAAGACCCCTCCATCAAGCTCCTGAAGTTTGCAGACGACACTACTGTTATCGGCCTCATCCGGAACGGTGACGAGTCTGCATACAGACAGGAGGTGGAGCGGCTGGCTCTATGGTGCAGATGCAACAACCTGGAGCTGAACACGCTCAAAACGGTGGAGATGATAGTGGACTTTAGGAGAAACCACCCTGCACTTCCCCCACTCACCATCATGAACAGCACTGTGGCTGCAGTAGAGTCATTCAGGTTCCTGGGCACCACCATCTCTCAGGATCTGAAGTGGGACATTCACATAGACTCTATTGTGAAGAAAGCCCAGCAGAGACTGTACTTCCTTCGTCAGCTGAGGAAGTTCAACCTGCCACAGAAGCTGCTTGTACAGTTCTACTCAGCTGTCATCCAACCCATCCTCTGCACTTCAATCACCGTCTGGTTCGGCTCAGCTGCCAAAACCGACCTCCGTAGGCTACAGGGATAAGTCCGGACTGCTGAACGAATCACTGGCACTACCCTTCCTACACTTCAAGCACTGTACTCTTCCAGAGTGAGTAAAAGGACTTGCAAAATCACGTTTCACAAAAAAAAAGTTTCTTTCCTCAGGCCATCTACCTCATGAACAGTTAATTATTCCCCTACTGTGCAAACATGTGCAATACTTTTTCATACGCACTTGTATACAGCACCTTATAACAATATACAATGCAATACTTTCTCCATCCGCATTTGTACACAGCACCTTATAACTTGTATATTTATAACAAATCTGTACAAACAATTCATCATCCAGAGCTCTTTTGTCTAACTGTATCTCTGTTTAATGTGTGTCGTATTTTTCTCATATTTATTTTGTGTTGTCACTTGTCACTTTATGTACACTGGAAGCTTCTGTAGCCAAAACAAATTCCTTGTGTGTGTAAGCACACTTGGCAATAAAACCGATTCTGATTCTGATTCTGATTTTAGTTAGTTTTATGTAGGGGTGTAGAATAAGATCATGCAGATTATGTGCTATATAGGTACTAATAAACAAACAATATATTATTAATAATAGGCAGATCATAACCCAATAGTTAATAGTGAGAATTGATATTTATACTAAAGTGTTACCCAATCAGGGCTTAAAGGTGCAGTAAGTTTGACAGTGGTTGAACTAGGTATTGCACTCCTGGATTAAAACACAGGCAAGCGCAGGTTGCTAGATTGACATGAGTGTACCTGAATATCGAGCCTAAAGGCTGATTTGAACTGTTTTCTAACTAAAAGCAACGGCACGCAATAGAAGAAAACATTTTTTTCATACTAAAATGAGTTTTTTCCTAACCAACACCTGAAATTTTTATTTTATAAACGGCTTCTATTTCTCACAAGTGAACAATAGGATAAACAGTGATCACCTCAGGTACACCTCATGTGCTTTATTCAGTGTTAAATGTTAATAATGTGAGTTTGAATGGCATTTTACATGACATTTATTCCCATACTACAGCAGAGTTTCACCTCAGATCTTGAAAATAAAATACACCGTGTGAAATTGAACTTTAGAACTGTTACAAAACAAATATCAATCATTCAGCATGTACATATAATAATGTTAAAGAGGTTTAATATGTGTTAATTAGATTATAAACCTTTACCACTTAGTGAGTGAGTGCATATTCTTTGCTTCTGAATGGCTGTATTTAAATTTCTGTTGTGTTTCATCTGGTGCAAACCGTCAAATTGCTTATCACTGCCAATCTTGTCACTTAGCGTGTTGTTAGGACACAGGGTTACAATGTAACCTGCTCACCTAATGTTTACATTGGTAATATTTATATCATTTGCTAATAATAACCTAATGTGGAACTTTGAATCTGCATCTCATTTCGGAGTCTGCTACTGTCCACCGGAGGTCGCATTTCAGTCGAGGACGCATACTTTGAGAGCCTTCATGACTGAATGAATCAAATACACGGTTTTCCAGCAAGGCAAGCTGGGGTGGCATTGGGTGGGTTAAAATCACCAAAACAATGACAGCTTTCCAGCACGGAAAGCACATTTTCAAAGGAGAATATCTGACTTTAGCATTGTTTTTCAGATAAACAAGAATGTTCACTTAGCATGTTTCTTAAATATCTGCAAACATATTATGATATTTTTATGCTTTAGAAGAGTCAAAACCTTACATACAGCACTTTTAATTTAATTTAATGCACCCCCCTCTTCACACACCAATGAAAGATACTGTTTTTATATATCAATGTGCTGAGTAAGTGTGCAAATAAAAAACACAGTAAAACACAAAAAACAGTAATAACGATAAAGTCAATAACTTTATCCCCTTTAAATATGAAACAATAATAAAAGTTAGAACTTGGAGATGTCTGTTGTGCGTGTATGCAATAAAAGGAAAATAAAAATAAAAGGAAAATAAAACCTACAGAACAAATTTCTTACACGTGTAAGGGATGCGTGGTGCCTAGTTTTGTAGTTTTTATTTCCACAGTAATAAACTACATTGCTGGATAATGATTAGTGTGTGCATAACTACTTACACATATTTTGGAAAGTAATTTGTACCCAAAAGTAAGCAAAACCTGACAAAATCTCCAAAGACCTTCCTTTTATAACATCCTCATTTATAAAACTGGTATAAAGATAAAGTATACAAATTTGTTTTTTGTTTTTTTTAATTGTAAAAATCTTGAAAGTTTTTTGTGTGTGAGGGGTACTGTAGGTTTATGGTTACAAAATGTATAATGATTTGTGGGCATCACGGTGGCGCAGTGGGTAGCACGGTCGCTGGACCAAGCCTCGGCTGGATCAGTTGGCCTTTCTGTGTGGAGTTTGCATCCAAAGACATGTGGTATAGGTGAATTGGGTACGCAAAATTGTCCATAGTGTATGTGTGTGAATGAGTGTGTATGGATGTTTCCCAGTGATGGGTTGCAGCTGGAAGGGCATCCGCTGCGTTGAACATATGCTGGATGAGTTGGCAATTCATTCCGCTGTGGCGACCCCAGATTAATAAAGGGACTAAGCCGAAAAGAAAATGAATGAATAATGATTTGTACAGTATTTAAAAATATATATATAAGTCTATGCAATGTTCCCTTTTAGATAATAGAAGTGAGTGTGTGCGTGTGGTTTACAATGACACAACATTGTATAATGACATGGGTATGACCTAGTTGTACTCTATTAAGGTAGTTTACAAGGACATGCACAAGGTTAATCGGAAATGTTAAATAATGGTGAATGTTCTATTTCTTTCTTTCTTTGTTTCTTTTTCATGTATGTTTATTTACAAAATAGTTTTCTTTACTTATTACAAGTATATACTTACTGATAATTATATCAAAATTGTATACATTACTTTTATTATTTTCATTAAAGAAATAAACAAACAAAAAAGAAATCTGCTGTTATTAAGCGTGACAACCACTCCACAAAAAGCCACAGACCATGACTTGCGGACCCCAGTAATTGGGAGATGTTTGCCACACATTCCTGACTGTGATATATAGTTATATTTTATATAGTTTCATGGATTATGTAGTTCTACACATCAGCCTGTGTCTCTTCTGTAACATTTTTGATTTGCAGGGTCTATTTATTTTTGCACAATAATATGACACTAAATGTGGCACAGCCAAAGTTTCTTTTTCTGGCTACGCTGATGCTCCTGAGAACACACACCTAGCAGAAGAAAAAAAAGCATAATTCTACTTACCAAAAGCTGCGTTATAAACACAATCAGCACTCAGAGCACCTGAAGAGTTGCCATGATAGGTGGAGCGTGTCTAATTTATTTATTTATTAAAATAAACAGACCTACATCTGCCCTGAATATGTACTTCTGAAGTCATTGTGAAAAGAACGCTGTGTTGTCTAGACAGGTTTTTTTTAACCGTTAGGATGGAGCAGAGTCGATCAATCTTTACGACAAACATTCGAGAGGCTGTTTCCTAAGTGCAGTCTGCTTAATATCCCTGTTGTTTGCTCTCCTGTTACAATTAAGTGTCCAAACTGCTGAACCTTTGCTATGCCATTAAGCAATGTCATCTTAATTAATCAGTAAATGGATGGCACCAGTGCTGTGGCCTACATTTGGATAATGTGCCTTAGTAGCATCGTCCAGCATCCAAAGGGGCAACTTTTATAATCTTTTAAAGAGCACAGTGAGGTCTTGTCTACTGTATGTGGACTAGACAACTGCTTTTAAGAAATTAGAGGCAAATGGCTTTTAATAAAAATGGAGGATGGAGCCACTAGACCACCTCAAACCAGCTGATTTGCGACATTTTACTTCTGTTTCTTTGAAATGTCATTTTAAAGGAATAGTTTACCCAAAAATGAAAATTACCTCATAATTTACTCACCCTCAAGCCATTCTTGGTGTATATGATTTTTTTTTCTTCTTTCTGTCAAACGAACTCAGTCGGAGTAGTTTCCAATTTTATCCCGGCTCTTCCATGCAGTATAGTTGGAGAGTGACTTTTATTTAGAAGGTTCCATAAGTGAATAAATCCTTTGTCAAAGTAAGACATACGGCAACAGGGGGGCAGATTGATTTTTCTGATCGGTTTTTGTAACAGAAATATCTAAATGTTTTTTAATTATAAACTTCAATCATTGACTTCCACTGGTGGATGAATGCATGTTATGAACAAATGACATATAAAGTATATTACTCTTTCAACACTGCATGCATGCATCTGCTTGTCTTACGTCATGTGTTATACATCGTATACGTCAGTTGTGCATGAAGTGAATAGGACAGAAGGTTAGTTTGACGATGGATTTTTGTACTTTTGGAAGCTTCAAAATAAGTCAATACACAACATATACTGTGTTCAGCTGACAGAAAAAAAGTGGACAGATGATGACTTGAGGGTGAGTAAATTATGGTGTAATTCATATTTTTTGGGTGGGTTATTCCTTCAATATGGAATCCTGTCTGATTTTTTATGACTTTTTTTTTAAATGCAGCAATATATCAAAATTCAATATTGCTATTGAAATGCACTTTTTTACATTCTGTCAGATTATTTTTGTAATTGCAGAAAACAACTAGTCATGTGGGGCGTCACGGTGGCGCAGTGGGTAGCACGTTCGCCTCACAGCAAGAAGGTCGCTGGTTCGAGCCTCGGCTGGGTCAGTTGGCGTTTCTGTGTGGAGTTTGCATGTTCTCCCCGTGTTCGCGTGGGTTTCCTCCGGGTGCTCCGGTTTCCCCCACAAGTCCAAAAACATGTGGTATAGGTGAATTGGGTTGGATAAATTGTCCGTAGTGTATGTGTGTGAATGAGTGTGTGTATGGATGTTTCCCAGTGGGTTGCAGCTGGAAGGGCATCCGCTGCGTAAAACATATGCTGGATAAGTTGGCGGTTCATTCCGCTGTGGCGACCCCAGATTAATAAAGGGACTAAGCCGAAAAGAAAATGAATGAATGAATGAACTAGTCATGTGATCTCAACATGACCCCCTCCCAAGTGTAAAATGAAACCGCTCTGATAGGACTAGCATGAGTTGTAATAAACAATTATACAAGTTATGCTACTCAGAGTTCATTCTTACTCCTATATGTACCTTTAAAGTCTACAACTCAGTACACCGTACTGATTTATATATCCTGGCTTCAGTATCTAGGTTGGAAAGCCAATTTATTTTTCTAAATGCAAATAAACCTGGTTTACTTGTCCCATCAACAATTTCACAGACGACATTCATGATCTTGCCCTACTTAAAGCACAAATGAGAATATTTATCATAAGAAGACAATATCTATTTGTTTCCATATTTGGATTGCATGTTTTTTTTTTTTTTAAGTAGAAGAAAAAAAACAGATGGACTCACCACAACGAGAGCAGTCATACTGGAGTCCATCTCACCCTCTCAGTTTTCTGCAGGTCTGCGTCTCTATCAGAGTCACTGTGACATTTCATTAGTCACTATCTGCAGTTCTGTCAGTCGGCTGATTAACGCAGAGGAAATGAGAGCCTGTGAAAGCGAGAGGTGTGATTCTATATTAAAAAAAAAGGTGCGACTTCCACACTGTCAGGTCAGCCAAGAGTGCCGGTGGGCCATTAGATCTGCTGTCTGACCTCAGTGCAGATTTCAAATCTGATGGAAAAAGTAGCATAGCAGTTTATGCTGTGAAGAGCACAATGAATCCCCAAGGGCACATGCCAGTGTGACGTTTGTGCAGATCTGATGCAGTTTGGAAACTCGTTCTGACACAGAAGATGAATGGTCGTCCTGATTTTACCAAGTGGTTGATGACCAAAGACTAATATTTTGTTTGATGTACCTGAGGCAACAACTGTCTCAGTCAATCAACATTTGTAATGTCATCACATTTAAAACAACTTAGCAATAGTAGAAAGATGAGACCACATTTATGTTTTCTAATTTACTAATTTACCAATTTACCAACTCAAGCACATTGAAAATACATGCCTACATTTTTGCAAAATGTAAAACAAGTTGCTCCGCATACATTGTGTTGCACGTTCCAGATGACTAATCCACTATAGAGTGCCGTCTAAATTTTTCAGAATCTGAAATACGTTACTTAAAGTTCATGTGAAATCTAAATTTACAATGTTTGTTTTGCTAGAGTACTTTGTTATTGTTTAGGTGAACAATTGATTTGTGCAGACAATCCACTGAAAAAAAAAAAACAGTTTTGGTAATCTTTTGCTTCCACATATGACGTGAAATACGTTACAGTTCATGTGAAATCAAAAATTGCAATGTTTATTTTGGTCAACAATTAATTAGTTAATCCACTAAAATTTTATCAAAATATGACCATTTGCTTCCATATTTGAAGTGGCAGTCCTTCTCTGTTGACGTCAGTTTGATGGCTTCAGCTACTTAACCACACCCCTCTTACCATTAGTTTGCTATGAGGGAATGATGCGCAAAAAGAAAGCCCCGCAACATTCCATTTCAGCTGCAAGTACATCAACATACTGAAATAAAAGTCTCAGCTTCCGGTTCATAAGGAACATTTTGTTATCCATGTCAGATACACGTCTTTCTTGTACACGTTCATGAGAAGGCAGGGCTTGTCACACTGATCACCAAGTCAACCACTGGCTTAAACCCTTCCCTAAACACAACCAAAAGTGTTTTCAAAAACAAACATAAAAGAAAAATGCACCCCGGCCATGTAGTTTTACCTTAATTTTACATTGCTTTTATCTTTTCGAGGAACCTTGCTTTATCGGAATTGAACCAGAGAGCTTCACACCATACAAAATGTGAGACAAACATATTCGATTGCAAATCAGACACAATTAAGTTGCTTTGGGGTATTTATTTGATGTTGTGCAAAGAACTGCACGAAAATAATCCTTTATTCGTCAATAATATGTCCAAGTTAATATTGTTATTGTGAAAAGGAACGTCCTGGTTACGTACGTAACCCACGTTCCCCAAATAGGGAACGGAGACGTGCGTCTGTTAACAGACTACGGGAGTACTTCAGACGACCAATCACTCTGAAGAGTATAAGAAAACGGGCCAATGAATGCCAAAATGAATTGGCAGAGCTCGGCGAGCCCATAACAGCTGGGCTGTGCAGGGGTGGAGTCTCCATTCTCCCAGAAACGTAACTGTCGTGAGAGCATGTAAGCTGGCACGGTAGAGCTCGTACGGGATATGAACGGCGCGCAGCTATTAAGCCGTATGACTCCGGAGAAGCAGATGGCGAGCAAGCTGAGACATGCGGCGGTAGTGCACATCAGCCAAACGGTTGATGTGCGCTATCGCAGCCGTGCTGGCCATCTTAACCAACACGTGTGTCCCCTCCCGTACCGGTAGGAACCGGCGGAGAGCGAGAAACACTGCCAACAACTCCAGGCATTTGAATGCCAACGCAACCTAAGTCCGATTTACGAACCTTCAGCTGCATGCTCGATACACACAGCCCACCAGCCCGTACTAGAAGCATCCGTCAGAATAACAGCATGACTGGACACTTGTTCTAAGGGCACCCAGGCCCGTAGAAGGCAAGGTCCATCCAGGGGCAGAAGGTGCGGAGACACAGCGTGGTGATGGACACCCGGTGCGTCTCCGCGCGCCATGCCCATCTAGGGACCCGATCGCGAAGCCACTGTGTGGCCATCGTCCTCCCCAGGGCACAGGCGGCTGACTTAAAGGTCATGAGAGCATAGTCGACCACCGTGCGGTGCTTAGGCATAAGCGTGGGGAAGAACCGCCCCTGTGCAGCACAGCAGGTGCCGTGGTGCAGGGCAGAAGCGGCATGGCCCGCAGCGGTGTGGGCTCTGGCCATGAGAGACACAGATAACCCACCCGCCTTGAATGGGGGTCTCAGCTTACCCCTCCAGGTGGCGGCACCAACCACCTGAGGAATAGCTCCGTACCCACTGGCTGCCTCGCCATCAGGGGAGGTGAAGGCGGAAGCGAACGAGGACCGGGCGGAGAAAAACGCCCTCTATGCCAGCATGCGCTCGCTGTACGCCCCTGGGAAGAAGTGGACGGGAGCTGGAAGATTCATCTTACATCAGCCCGCACGCCACACCTCTAGTCGGTCCGGCGGTGACACTGGGGGACAAGCCATCTCCAGCCACACCGCCGAAGCAGCCCAGAAAGCGCAGCCATCATGTCTGATTCGAGAACCGTGACCACGCATTGCACCCCGTAGGATGGAAGCGAGCCCGGTCTGTCATCTGAGCATGACAGCTCGCCCTCCGATGTCGCGATGGACATCTGATCTCTGATGTCATCAAGCAGAGGCGCGGGCATCCCAGGGGATGAACCGCACAACCACTCGAAGCTTGGATGGAGCGCACTGTGGAGGAGTGGGGGGTCCGCGGGCCCGGAGGCGACGGATAAAGCCCCACTGTAATCCTCAGATCTGCCCGCGTGCTAACCACTTTCACGGGGAGCAACGGGGGTGGCTTGGAAGCCGCGATCTCAGCTGTGCAACAGCCATGCCCTCACCGTGAGACCATGAGCTGTCCGCGAGCACCGCATGGACATGCTGGACCCCCAGACCTGTGATGCGATACTCGTGCCCATCAACCCAATCCAGAAATGCACAGTCAGAACAGCGTCTTGAAAAAGACATGTTGATTGACTGTGTTGCTCTCTTAGGGAATCTGCTCTTTTAATGGAAACTGCTCCTTTGTGCACAACAGCGAAAAGCCCAGGGGACAGGAAGCCCAGATCGACCGCCGCTGTCGCGTCATCTCCCGCACTGGTGAGTGAACTGGTTTCAGTCTTGAAATCAGGTTGGCAGATAGAGTGTCTTCAGTCTCGTGAGAGGCTCTGAAAGCTAAATTCTAGTGCTCGCTTCTCAGCTGGCGGCTTATATAGCACTAATGGCTAATCACTGTCAGCTGTGGAGCTGAGC
>CAIGQV010017602.1:3360450-3377378 GCA_903798115.1 Danio jaintianensis | reverse complement strand
TATATATATATATATATATATATATATATATATATATATATATATTAGTTTTTCTCATCCTCAAAATGAAGGCATGTCAGAACAAACAGAATCAAATAAAGCTTTAATGTCTTTCTATTTCAATCATTTTTCAGCTTTTTTTGACCCCGTTGTATTTTGTATATCTCTGCCATTTTATTCCAGGCTCCCCATCAGTGCCGAACACACACCGTGCTCTCTGGCTCTCAGAAAGCTCAGTCAATCCCATCATCATGTGTGCGGTGTGTGTTTTACCCCAATTTCAAAATGCATTTATTCATAACAGCCTGTTTTGCATAGAGCCATGAGAAATGATTGAAAATGAGTCTGTTTACTGTGCTGCTCTGAGGTGAAGATTATGGAAATGTTTAGCGTTGTATCCTAGGAATATGTAATAAAATCTCGAAGTCCCAGCCTAGGAAATGCTTTTCTGAAGTGCTGAGCTCTTGAAAATTATCTATATTTCCTCTGTTTAGGGCCAGAACCCCCTGGCTAATCCGTGCATGCGTGTGTGAGAGAACGACTGACATGATTAAATACCAAACTTCAATTATTAAGGAGAAAAAAAGAGACACAGAGACTACTAAACTGGTTCAAGGCAATGATGTATAACAGCATGGATTGGTTTCAAGCAGTCATAATCCAGCAAGCTTGCCCTGTAAAGAAAATATGAAAGATGTACAATTTCACTGGAAGATGAAGAGGTTTGCGGTAACCTGCAGAGCTAGGAAGTAACAAAATACATGGAAAGGCATTATGCATTTATAGTACAAAATTGAAGTAACTACTTGCCAGTAGATATGTGGCAAAGTTATGAAATGTATTTTAGATTACCATGATTACTTTGAACTTTAATGTAATTTCTTCATTTAATATTTAAGTAAACATGGGAATTTTAACCGATAAGCAAATGATTCTCTGTAAAAAAAACAAAACCAGCATGCCGCATTTTCATTCAGCAACTCAGTGCTCATCATCACAACACAAAAATAGATGACATGGAATGCATTTCTCTTGTGGAAATACAAAGAGTATTTTACTTACAAATCTAAAAAAGCAACATCTCTGTGCAGTTTATGCCTACCTGCAAACTTATATCAGCATTGAAGGATTCAGTGCCCAATCTGAAAAAGCATGAGGTAGGCTAGCTCTTGCTCTTTGAACAATTCCATCCAGTAATTCTTGTTTTTCAATTTCCTCATATCTAATGGTCATTATTATGTTTAATATGTTTAAGGATTTTCTTAAAAAATTACCTTGTATTCTGTTAACAGATCCACACGCTGTCAAGTTACTAAACCTGAATGATCTACCAAAATACATCAGTGTTAACAGATCCATAGATTCCCGTGAACTTTGAGTGAACTTTAAATCATCAAACAGATGCCAGTTAGGTCACTCCATTCAAATACCCTTGACAGATGATAGCCAATCACGTTTACGCGACCCAGAAAAAGTAATGTGATTGGCTGTTGTCCTCTGCGAAGCGCAGATGCTGACATATTTTATGAATGAACCGTGAAGCGTGCAAAAACCGTGAAGTCTGCAGTCGCCGGAGATGTGACAAACTTGTATAGAAGTGACATGACATCCAGTCTCCACGCTGGAATTTACACAAGGACCTCATGGCCATGACGTAGCTTAAAAATTTCTTTTCAAACCAGAAGAATGAATGCAGCATGGAATCCCATTCATTTGTGTTATATAGCTTAAGCATTTGGCACGGTGGGTAGCACTGTTGCCTCACAGCAAGAAGGTCACTGGTTTAAGCCTCAGCTGGGTCAGTTGGTATGTTCTCCCCATGTTGGCGTGGGTTTCCTCTGGGTGCTCCGGTTTCCCCCACAAGTCCAAAGACATGCTGTAGAGGTGAATTTGGTAAGCTAAATTGTCCTTAGTGTATGTGTCTGAATAAGAGTGTATGGGCGTTTCCCAGTGATGGGAGGCTGGAAGGGCATTTCATAGGAGGCTGGAAGGGCGTTTCCCAGTTATAAGGGCATCCACTCCGTAAAACATTTGCTGGATAAGTTGGCGATTCGTTACGCTGTGGTGACCCCTGATTAATAAAGGGACTAAGCCGAAAATAAAATAAATGAATGAGCTTAAGCATTTTAAAGTATGCTAAATTATTTAGACCAAGTTACTAAACCTGAATAATCTAACAAAATACATTAGAAATAACTTTTCAAAACTACATTTTAAAAGTAATCCTCCCAGCCCTGCTACTGATTAGTTAATACAGTATATTGTGAAGAAAATCTAAAGGTTTTATAGCAAACTTGAACAGTTTACTCCAGTTAAATTCGCATTGTGTTTAATTAGCTGAAATATTTCTGATGCGGTGAACCTTACACTGAGATCAAAGAATATATTGCTTTGTCTTTGATATACCATTATGCACAACTTTTGTGCTTAAATGTACTAATTTCTATCTTAACCTCTAACTTTGATGGCTAATGGAGAAATCGTGTTTCTAAAGAAATGTATTTTATGCAACAAATGATATTATGCTGGATTCCTGCATCGCTTGAGTTTTCCTTTGATCAGTATGACTTGATTTTCTGAAGCTAGTCAAAGCACATAAAACAGATTGTGGTATATGATGGCATATTAGGTCAACCTCTTGTATAGATTAAAAGATTCACATCATATCTTTTAGCCTTTTCTTCCCCCTGAGGTCCACTTATATTTATTTCATGTTCTCATTGTATGTGACTGGTAGTACATGACCATTTTTACCATGTCTTTGAACCGCAGAATCTAAGAGGCAGTTTTATTTTTGAGCCAAATGTCCTGCATTTGTTAAATGCATTTATTGTAAAACAGAATTCATGTATGATATGGAAAAGTTCATTATAATATGTAATAAAATATTTTTTATTAGAAACATGCCAACATTTTAATTCAATTTAATTTAATTAATTATTAATATCCAATATTTAAATTAATAAAAAATAAAAATTACTTGTGTTGTTTTAAATAGTTTGAGCATTTTTATTTAAAAATATATTCATTCATTTATTTTCTATCTGCTTAGTCCCTTAGTTATCAGGGGTCGCCACAGCGGAACGAACTGACAACTATTCCAGCATATGTTTTACACAGCGGATGCCCTTCCAGCCACAACCCAGTATTGGGAAACACCCATTCATTCTCACATTCACACACACACTCATACACTACGGCCAATTTAGTTTATTAAATTCACCTATAGCGTATATCTTTGGACTGTGGGGGAAACCAGAGCACCTGGAAGAAACCCACGCAGACACGGGAAGAACATGCAAACTTCAGACAGAAATATATATATATAATTGAATAAAAACAGATGGCATTAAATCACTTGCAAAGTTTTGTACCTTAATAAAGACTATGCAGTTTCTAGAACTTTTAATGCATTTCACCTGGGTCAAAATGGGCCTGACTGTGTTAAAAATGTTAAAGAAACTAGCATTATTAGCATCATTCAGCATTAAAGAAGCAAATCTAAAATGTAAGAATTGTCAATGTATATGTAAGGCATACCTCATTTGGGCTGCAATGCATTTATAATATGAAAGTGATACATGATTTGAAGCATCAAATGTAATAAAACTTTTCCATCCCATTTTTCCTCAGTTTAATTCATTTGTATAGCACCTGCCACTATAAATATGCCAAAGCAGCTTTACAAGGAACATAAATCTACAGCAAGAATACTGCTTCTACATTTCATCTGCAAGAATGAAAATTCCACCTTTCTATATTTACTTCAATGCTGCCACACAAAAACTTTTCATTAAGAAAAAAAAACAACTTTTCTTATAAACATGTTAGCCTTCCGCTACAGTATGAAACACAATTAAGAGCTTCCGATGTAATATTAATAGTATTATGTTCAAATTTTTACACTTCAATTTACATGTATGTTCACAACAGACACACTGCATTTTATGCAAATTAATGTCAGTTTAAAGTATTTGTGCACGAACATGACACAGAACTTCGGTCTCAAGTAAACACTGAGCATTCAACATTTCTGTATTCATTTGATTGGTGACACACACACACACACACACACACAAACTTTTCATTCGGTAAACAAAAACAACTATTCTCATAAACATACGCTGCCCTGTTAGCCTTCCGCTAACCTCAAGGTTTCCAGCTGGCTTGAAAGTTGCTATTGATTTTGGCCAACAATAGCCCATTTACTGAAACTCTGTGACACCGTCTGTATTTGTGAGTGGAGAGTGATTGCGTTTTAGATAAACACTGTAAGTGACTGTAGCGCAGGTACTTGTGGCGTAACAGAGGTGCTGCGGTTCACACCTTGGAACATTGCAGATTGGTATCTCCACTGCGAATTTAAGTGGAAATAGGCTCTCAAGAGACCTGAAGAAAACAAGTGCACAAAAGCAAAAGCGTCAGTGAAAGCCAAAAGCATCATGAGTGAAAATGGCCTTTGCCACTGATGCAAGATAAAAGACAAACATGGGTTGGGATCAAATGAAGCCAAACATCTACAGAGCCTTATAAACAAAGACAGCACTGAAGTCTTATTTTCTGAATCATTTAGAAATAATTATGATGGTAAATGTTTTAAAAGTACTCTGAAAAAAGTGTGTGTCACTCTAGATCCATATATCAAACTTTGCTACAGTCCCATTTGAAATTACATTACTTTACTTTATATACCAAGGCCAAATAATTATTGCTTGTTAACTTTTTAACCTGAAGAGTTAAAAATGAAGAGAATGGTGCTGTTTTTTGTACTGGCTTTTAAAAAGCAACAGAAACAGACTGTCATTTAAAGGGGTAGTTCACCAAACATTTTGCGAAAATAAACCACTCACACTCGAGTGGTTCTAAACTTTTGTTGATTTTCTTTCTTCTGCTGAACACAAAACAAGATAATCTGAAGAATGTTGGGAGAAAAAAAACAAAATACAACAAAAATATTGAAAGAAAGAAAGAAAGAAAGAAACAAACAAACAAACAAACAAACAAACAAACAAACAAACAAACAAACAAAGAAACAAAGAAAGAAACCCAAAATGGTGTGAAACCAGTGGACATTGAGTAAATGATGGCAGAATTTAACATTTTTTGGGGGGGTCAACTATCCCTTTAAGTCATCATTAATGATAATGTTCTGCTATAAAATCATCTCACATCTCACTTTAAAACTTTTGCACAAATACGACCAATATATATATATATACACACACACATCTTTCTTTCTTTCTTTCTTTCTTTCTTTCTTTCTTTCTTTCTTTCTTTCTTTCTTTCTTTCTTTCTTTTCAATTCAATTCAAGTTTATTTGTATAGTGCTTTTTACAGTAATTATTGTGTCAAAGCAGCTTTACAAATCCAAATTGCATTACAATCCAATTAAGTTAAAGTTACAATTAAATATAAGTTATTATTTACAAAGATAGTTAACCTGCAATCTTATAGCATATAGGTGATGTCTATGTGTACATCTTTCTTTCTTTCTTATTTATTTGATTTTTCATTCATTTAAATCAATCATATCATTGTTTATAATGATTAGTCATTTAAGCAATATACAATTACATGTATTCATTTAGCAGATGCCTTTATCTAAAGTGAAGTCAGTTTCAGGAACAAATCATGACATTCATCCAAAAATGTATTATGAATTTATTTCAAACCAAACACAAAAACAAGCACATACTCTTGACTTGTGTATGCGGCTGCTCATTTAGAATATTAAAATTCACTAACATTAGTACAAGCTTAGGAACAAATTTGCATGTTTATGCATGTTGATAATTAACAAATTCTGAGAAACACACACAAATAAAATTATTCAGTAAATTCAGTCGCACATGCCCAATGAATTGGTTTTGCAATAAACCTAGAGATTATATCACAGTCAGAAAACAATAAACACCTGTATGACAGGATTAAACAGTACCTGCAACTGTACAGTATTTTAAACAAATGTGTTTATCCCGACATAGAAAAAGAAAGCACAGATTTTGGACAAGGATGAATTTCTCGAGTGCTCATTTGTCTCTGTTTGCTATGAAATAGACCATACTTTAAAGGCTGCGAGTTTGGTTATTTGTATGCATAATAAAATGAAGTATACTTTGGCCTTAAAAAAGGAGTACAAACTCATTTGACTGGATATGTAGTTAAATAAATCACTTGCCAATAATTGCACAAGTCGTAGCACCATGTTCTCCTCATCTACAGTGTTTTGGCTGGAAAAACAAGAGGCTGCCCCAGCCTTCAGTTCTCCAGTCTGTTTTCTAGCCTTACAACACACTTATGTATTCAGTCAAGACAGCCAGTGCCCAGTATGACAGGACAGGCGATCTGGCCAGACCAGTCTGATCATGCTAATGTGGCATCTGTCAAAGGCATGACTTGGAACACACTGCAGGCTCACCACTGACTCTAATACGTGGCACCCCGAGCCACGACCGCTTCACTTACTTCACAAGAGAGGTGTCGGAAAAGCCTGCAAATGCGAGCGCAGAGCCATAACTAGAATTTCCCAAAGCATCAGAATCATAATGGTTACTTCATGCGTAAACATGGATGTTTGCTGGCTCTCCGGGCTGCTTAGAATTCATCTCGGCACGCGGCACTCACATTTGTCATTGTCAACACATTCTATGACAGATGCGAGTTAAAACTCATTACGGATGGGTCATCGAAAGGTTACGAAGTTTCTCGTTGATATGCCAGGCAGCTTTTCTCGGCCCAGGAGTTTTTGGAGATTAAATTCAGAGGCGGAAAAGGCGTGAAGACATCTTATTTCCTGCTCTTGTCTGTGGTGCAAACATGCATAGAGATAATGCACCTCTCATGCATTAATGGATGGTTTACAGACAAGAGATGAGATGTAAATCAATGCGTCAACGCTCGCCACTAAATCAGAGCCATCGTGAAGTGTTATCTTACCGCTGACGGAAAGGAGTTTGATAGCCCCACTGGAAAGCCAGGGAATGTCAAGGGGGGCATATTTACTCTACACGCCCTGTGAAATCAAGCCCCCCTGCCCTTTCGCCTGCCGTTGAAGACGTGGTCAATCCATCGGCTCGGATGAGGCATCAGTCTTGTCTAGCCACATCACTGCTCTCAGGTGCTCACGGGCCCCTGTGGGAACGCTAAGTGCTCGCCATCAATCAGAGGTGACATCTGAGTCATAGATGGAGATTCTGGCAGAGGAGGATCTCCTGATGAAATCGAGCCGCAATGGTTAGCCTTTTGTTGTGCTGTCCAAGTGATAAATATTTGCCCTAAAAGAAAATAGGCAGCTTATAGGTCTAGATGTGGCATTAAGTGAGACCCCGATGCTAAAAAATGACAGAAATGTTACCGCCTCAAGCCCTCTTTTGGTCTTTTTCTCTTAACACACAAGCCCTTTTCACACCTCTGTGTTTCAGGTCAAGTGTGAACAAGAGCCGTAGTTGATTTTCCAGAAAGCCATTTACAAAGACAAATCAATGATTTAATGGACAACCAAAAGCTTTTTAAGTATAAGATCCATTGCAAGTGTAGCATGCTAGGTGAAAGTTTAACACTGTTAAAGGAGCATGAGTAGGACAACTTAGAAATGGTAAAGATGATGGTAAGGTTTTGTGGTATAAGATGAACAAGAATTCAAGTGCGGGGATATGGGCTTTTTATGAATAATACAATTAAACTCCACTATCTGCAAAAACTGGATGGGTACTTCATTTAACACTAGACTACAATCCACAGAATCCACATTACATGTGATACATATTTGCAATATGAATACAATTTAATCAGTTGACTTGAATATCTCTATTTGGAAAGAACTCATTCAAATAGATTGATTGTGATGATTACGTAGGGGAGTGAATCGTCCGTAAAAATAATAAAATTACAAGCGTAGATAAAAACAAAAAAGTAAAGAAAAAAAGTGTGATTTTGGTTATCTGGGAAATCAAACAGTATTCAGGTACTGAAATTGAATAATTAAATGCAAAATAACACTGTATAGTCTTCATTGTAAAATACAAAATCCAATAAAAAATATCATTATTAAAGTTACAAATGGTAAGATTTCTTGACCCTGAATGCTTTAAACTCTCTTGAAATGTTCACATCACAGGCATTAAAAACATGTGCAAATAATACATTTTCACTCCATTAGGGTTAAATGTTGCAGTGATTTCACACATCTTGTGTTCTGAACTGGTGCTGGTCAACTATAATATACTATAATCCCAACTCAGCATGCTTCAATAATTGTGGATCACACACTGTAATGCTGAAACAATACATTGCGCAGTCCTATATAACACTAGGCTGCACAAAAAAATTATTTTGCAGTCCTAAAAAAACCTGCATAAAGGGAGCTTCTGTCAATATGCAGGGTAACAAAATTGCTTTGAATCCATGCTGCAAGTTTTCACTTGCACTTTCCTTTCAGAATTGTGCGATCACATGCATTATATAAATATAGAGGTAGTGGATCTGATAACACATTTTATATAGTAACATATTATCCTGTACCATGGTCTTATCAGTCATTTCTCCCTGTTGCAAAACACAATGCAACACTAACTACAGCAGCAAGCTGTACAATATATACTGTAGACTGAACTTTTAATGGCTGTAAAAAAGATTGAATGGTTGAGTATTTTTTGAAATGCATGAAATAGCAATAATTACAATTACTGTCATTTATACATTTTACATAAGGATATATTTCAATTCTGTTTATAGCGTCATTTAGAAACTAAATAAACAGGAGAAAAAAAACCCCACAATGATGTGCATTCATTTCATAATTTTGCAGATGCAGAGTTTAAAAAATCTTGTGGAAATTTATGTAGAAAGGTACATCGGCATCTTGAACGTGCCTTATAGTAATTACAACTTTGCAATGTGTAAATATGTGCTTTCAAGGTGTGATTGATTGCATCAAAACATGACACATGTTTGTCATATACACAAGTACAAAGACACAAGTACATAAGACTTTTTTTTATTTCAGGTCAATTGGTGGTCAATTCACAAGTAAAATTAAAACACAAGCCAGAAACATATTAATCACTGCAATAAACATCCAATCATAGACTCTAAAGTACTTTATTGGTTGGTTGATTGACAACAAGAAATGCCAATATACTGTATGCTCTTAATTTAAAAGTTCAGTGTTTGATAATCAGTCAATTAACACCAGTTCTTCTTGAATGACTGCAGCATGAATTATCAAGGCATGCTATTGATGTGATCAAACAAATAAAGAGAATCATCTTTACTTGACGCTGCCATGTGCACTCTACTATTTCAATGTAACTCAACATGTTATTTAATGTCGGTAATTTAATTGAACACTGGAAAAGAGAAAATGTAGCCTGGAAGCTTGTACAGTAACAATTCAACCAGGAAATTTGAGTCTTCTATGGAGGAAAAGGCTGAATGAATGTATTACAAATCAGTCAGAGAAAAATGACTTTCCAGTAAAACTGTAGTTTCATCACACGTCTAGTGTAACTTGATGCACACGTGATGCACTTTTCTGAAAGAAACGAGGCCGGTGCCATTGTGGTGTGATTAAATTTTGTTCTTCCTTCACAGATGCTGTGCAGAATTTTTGGGGCCGGTTCTGACAGTTTAAGTAATGAGGAGGAGGATGACTTCCAGCTGTGCACAGGGAGGATAAGACATATTGCCCTGTTGAGTTCAGAATGCTAGCACATGCCTTATACCTTTGTGGAGCAACGAGTCTGAGGCAGTATCTGCTGATCTTCATGGTGCATCCATGCAAGAAACAAATCATTTAGCTCTCTCTGGGTCAGATAACGGGCCAGTTACAGTTAAGAATATTAAACTTCACCTGCACACCCTGATCACAAAATTACAGAGAATAAATACGTTAGGCTTTGCTTAAGCTCAGTATCCTGAATTATTTAAATACAGTTTTTCTGTAATGATACTGTGCCCTATTATGCTATTTTAAATGTTCCTAATTGTGTTTTGGAGGCTTCCTAAAACAGTATTCCATGCATTGAAGAAAAAATATTTTTTTTTAAACTACGGATTTGAGTTTATAGTCAGAAATTATAGTCAGTGTCTACTGGCAGCAGTTTGATGTGAAAAAGTGTTTGCCCCTAAACCTAATAACTGGTTGGACCACTCTTAGCAGCAACACCTGCAATCAAGCACTTTCGAACTTGCAATGCGTCTGTTACGGAGGAATTTTGTCCCACTCGTCTTTGCAGAATTGTTGTAATTCAGCCACATTGGAGGGTTTTTGAGCATGAACTGCCTTTTTAGGGTCATGTCAAAACATCTCAATTGGATTCGGATCAGGACTTTGACTAGGCCACTCCAAAATCTTCATTTGGCTTTTTTATCATCCATTCAGAAGTGGACTATGTTTTTTCTTTCATAGCGAACACAAAGTGTTGTGCATGAAAATAAATGTTTAACAGTGTCAGTATAACTACTCTAGCCTATATAATGTTGAATATAATGCAAGAGGGAATCTGATAATGACAAATGTTTCATTTCACTAGTGGAAAAAAAAGGTCTAATAATGTTGTTAATGACAAATGACAAGCATATGTGTCAAACATATTTATTCAACTTTAGAATTATGAATAGTATTCTATTCGTATTGTATTCTGATGTCATCACTTTACTGGGAATTAACAAACAGGACATATTTAAAGTCTGTCCAAGTCCACCGTTCCAAGTCTATACAAAATTTAGCATTTTAACCAACAGTGGACCTACACATGGGCTTATTATTATTATCATCATTGTTTTACTATATGTTTGAGAAATAACAATAATAATAGCCTACTCATATTAACCTTTATTTTACATCTACAGAATCGTGAGAAAATCGTGATCTTGATTTTAAGCAAAAAAAAATCATGATTCTCATTTTAACCAGAATCGTGCAGCCCTAGTTGGTATGATGTTCTTTTTCTGAAATGTGGTGTGTTAGTGATGCGAAATGCAGTGTAATTGTTAGTGACCTCAAGCTGACTTGGACTTTGCAGCAGAACAATGATCCAAAGCACACCAGCAAGTCCACTTCTAAACGGATAAAGAAAACAAAATGAAGACTTTGGAGTGGCCTAGTTAAAGTCCTGATCTGAATCCAATTGAGATGCTGTTAAGCTGTTAAGTGCAATTGAGTTCATGTTCAAAAAGCAACCCAGGCTCATTCTGAAAACGTACCGCTATGTACATTTCTGGAGAAATACATCCCAGGAGGTATGTTTTTTTTGCAGTTTTTGTTTTTGCTAATTCACGAGAGGCCGCTGTGTATGCTTTTTGAGATCTCAAATTTCTCTTGCGAGTGCCATTCGCGCCTGCTGTTCTCACGTAAATCCACCAGAGGCCGCTGTCGAATGACTGACTGACTGAATGACTGACTGACCCACCCTCCTCCTCCTCCTCGAACCCATCCAATAGTGTTTCCAAAAGCCCTGATTGACCTGCCCACCCACTTTTCTTAACCCAACCGACAGTTTTAAAAAGCAATCCAGAAAAAGAAAAGCTGATTTTTGCCACGTTTTTAGAGTTTACCACATTCTCACCCTGTTATTTACTTGTTTATTTTATTTTTTGGCTTCTGTTTTTGTCTTACCCACTTTCTGGAACCGTTCTTCGCCGGACTCGTACCCCGTCGTCGTGGTCAACTCCTCTCTGCATCTCAAGTCCGCTGATGTACATGGCGAGTTACTGGACAAACTGGTAACAGTGGGAAAGCCGTCCATACGGAGGTAAGTGGTCAGCTGGTAAACGCGAAAAGGAACGGCATCATACCGCCCCGTAGCGTTCCTTTTGAAGATGAAATGCAGTCATACGTACTTCTGGCTACATAATTCGCGATCTCCAGAAATGTATATAGGGCTACGTTTTCAGAATGAGCCTATGTTGTCAAAAACCTCCAATGTGGCTGAATTACAACAATTGAGTGATGAGTGGGGAAAAATTCCTCCACAGAACTGTAACAGACTCATTGCAAGTTATCAAAAATGCTTGATTGCAGTTGTTGCTGCCAATGGTATTAAAAGCCTGCATTATGCAAATATGTTACAAACCTACATCCTAGTTTGTGCAGAAAGTAAAGCTGAAATTTCTGATGACTTGTTTCAGGCAGACTTGATTGTTTCTTTTGACAGTCAACAACTTAATTTATTGAGCAATTTGATCTTCAAAGGTCTTGCCAACCTTTTACTTTTAAGAACAGCTATATTACACACTACATGGAAGACAATATCTGAAAAAGAATAATAGGGATACTCGAAGTTCAATAAATTGCTTAACTCTTTTTTTTCTGGCTTCCCTTTTCAGAAAGAAACTCTAAAACACATGAGCTGTGTCAGAAAAACTTGCTTACTAGCAAAATACTTCCTACCTGCACAGTATTGTACAATATAGAACATTTTAACGTGTATGCAGCCTCGTATATGATGACTAAAAATACTCTTCATAAGCAGAATTCATGCACATGTGAAAAGCACAAAAGGCTTCATTCTCTTCAAAGCTGATTTAAAAATGAGTAAGTGGCTAAGCTAGCATCATTGCTTTCACAAGTACAAAAAAACAGCAAACAGAAACTGTTTTATTTGAACATGAACTTGCTAAAGTGTTATTATGCAAGT
Source organism: Danio jaintianensis (assembly GCA_903798115.1). Lineage (NCBI taxonomy): Eukaryota > Metazoa > Chordata > Actinopteri > Cypriniformes > Danionidae > Danio > Danio jaintianensis. Next base: position 3,364,740 of record CAIGQV010017602.1, on the reverse strand, counting down.
TATTACTGGAAAATATTAATTAACAGCATGCACTGTATGTACTATAGGGTTGGATTAGGATCTTTTTTTTCTTGGTTAGCTGCGTGTTGTTATAAATAATTAACTGCTTAAAACTTGTAAGGGCTGGAATACACTGCAGTTTTTCCTCTGTAACTATTCACTTTATTTTCTAGTGTCATTGTTACATTTTTAAAATGTACTTACTAGTAATAACAGGATTATCAATAATTACATTAAATAACAATAAACCAAACCTAAACCCTAAACCAAAACCAAAATTAAGTATATGATATTATCTAATTATTTCTCAGTATACTTAAAAGTACAATTACAATTACACTATAAAAAAAACTACTGCATTAAATTTTACCTGCATCATCAGACGTGTATCACATACAAGAAAGAAATCCAAGAAATCTAAGTACACAGCTCACATCATGTAAATAAATTATTTACTTTTTTTTAAAAGTATATTTAATTGTATAAACTTCTGTTTTAGTTTAACAACAGTGTTTTGCTCATTTCACCTTTAGTACAAGGTGCACAAATATTCAGTAAATCAATAACACTCTATATACATTTAGATATCTAAACTGTGAATTAGAAGGTGAAAACTTTTTCTATTTGTTTTTGATAGCACCTCTAATAGACTCTCCATTTTTAGCTTTGTTGCATAAGGCCTAACAGCACAGCGCGCTTGCCATAATTGCTTTGCAGGTGTTGTTGTAGTTTAGACTCAATAGCGTAGAAGCAGCCTTCATTAGAACATATTTGATCTCAGCTCTGGGCTTTGTTCTCTCAATATTAAGTTTAAAACTTTGTTTCTGTTGCACCATTAGTATACAGTATTTCTAGTGTTTTCAGTAGGCGTTGCATTTATTTCCAACAGGTTCAGTTCAGTCTTCAGCTAATTTGTTTGACAGTGTTTATGTGGCAGTGATGTGCAAAACTCAGAACTGAGAGAATGAATTGTGCGCAACCCCTGCTACACACACATTAAAATGCACAGACTAATACACATGACACATTTTTAAATGCATAAGGGAATGGCTGAAAATTAATTCTCTGTACTCCAATTCAAAATAATTGAGCAATACATTTTGGGAAATTAAATCTTCTTCCACCCTTATTGATTAAAGTTTTATTAAACAAAATGGAAAATATAAACTGAACACAAATTTAATTTGAAATCTCTCTCTCTCTCTCTCTCTCTCTCTCTCTCTCTCTCTCTCTCTATCCATCCATCTAACTTATTGCACTGTATTATATTGTATCCATCCATCCTTACATTCATCTGTATTGTATCCAATCAATCAATCAATCAATCAATCAATCAATCAATCAATCAATCAATCAAATCAATAATTTTAGTATCATATTGTATCATCATTGTTATGATCCATCCATCTCATTTTGTGACATCATATCATATCAATCCATGATACAGTATCTTACTGAATTTTAAACAGTTCTGTTTGGTTCTTAAATCTGATTGGCTAATAGCCGTGCAATATTCTGCAAATAACAGCACTCGTCCAGCCTTTTAACCCTTCACCCTTGTGTATTACTCTGCCCACATACAGCGACAAGCAGAGGACACTCTACAGTTTGACAAATATTGCTGCTGTTGGACAACATAATGTACTTTTGAGGCTATTACAGTCGAGAATGTAGTTGTTTAGATATGCAGTTTATTTATAAGGATAGTGCCTATTTTAAAATATTTATAATTTCTGAGAGACAGCGAGTCCACGGACATTAGCCTGTCTTTGAGCAAAGACGGTTGACGATATTCATCCACAAGATGGCGACAGAGGTCACATAATAAGCCCTAAGAGAAAAACAGCACAATTTCAAACTACAGCTGATCAAATCATTATTAAAAAGGTAAATGACTTTCTAAGTGGATCTCTCTCTTTTGTATGTTGGTAGTGCTGTATTTATACCATAGTAATATTGTGATCTCCCGATCGCAACAGAGAAATACTGGGAGATATCTCTGTAGATGGCATTTCATGCCATTCAGCCTTAAAATCTTAAAATGTTTGTCATTACTTCAGATATTACACTAGAGAATCATTCAAATACTAGCTCTAAAGTGACGTTAGTGAACGAGCAACGGTTTCTGCTGTTGTGACGTCAGCTGCAGATGTGAAGGAACAGCGGAAGAAAGTAGTTCCTTTTACAAAAGGGTTTTGAGACGGTCCGTGTTTGATTTTCTTTTTTATACACACAATTATGCTGTCGAACTGTTGTATAAACGCAATATCAGACTCGTAGCAGTGCGATGTGGCTGTATATCGTCACTGGTGGGACACAACGCACACCTCCCACCAGTGCCGATATACAGCCACATCGCACTGCTACTCGTGTGATATTGCTCATATATCATATCATATTATAATCATTGACTTATTTATCCATTTTCTAGCATATTTTACCATCCATTCATCTTATCACTTTTTCTTATCATCTTATCATGTCTTATTGTATCCATACACTCACCCATCCATCATATTGTATTGTTTACCATATTTCATATATAATGATCATTCATCCAATCATATAATTTTGTCATATCTTATCTCACCCATGGTATTGTATAGTATCATATTGAATTATATCGTATCGTGTCCAAAACCATCCACTCATCCATCCTACAGTATATAATATTTTACCTTTCCATTCATCTTATCATTTTTATCATGTCTTATTGTCTCCTTCCACTCATTCATTGATCAATCAATCCATTGTATCATATCATTCTGTATCATGTCACATTATATATGTAATTTATTGAATGATATCTATTGAATGGGCTCTAATGGTGACAACATATTAAATTTGTTTTTAGTTAAACAATGGTTATTTAAAATTCTAAAAACTTGTATTAATTAATTTAATTTATACAAAAATTCAGATTGCTTGTATGTGAATTCTGTTTGGTAGTCAAGTCAAACTCATGAAATAGTTTGTGGACAACAGCCAACAATATAACATCTTAATATCTGTGAAAGTTAGGTTTTTAAGTCCTAGCTGTTTTAAATGTCAATAAGACATTTTGAGTAAGACAGAAAAAGCTATGTGCACATTACGTGTTTGATCAGACCTCAAACTCACTTCATAAACACTTCATGACCAATATTTGTCAGCACTTTAAGTATTTAAACATTAGCTGTGGCAGTAACCGGGGCAAGACCAGAGCCTCAGAACTTGCAGGACAATACCTGCCTCTCCATTGTGCAAAAGACAGACGTTCATTCAGGTCAGGTTTCAATGAAGGCAGTGGGCAAACTAAACCTGCTATTGACATAAATAATCAAATATTGCCATGTGAATACATTCAAAGCCTTCTGAAACAAAGAGAAGCCGGTCTGATTTTAATTGAAGAGGAAAATCTTAGGATTAGTTTCTAAACACAAAATATATTCCAACGTGAAAGCCCGAAGTGGTTATTCATACAGTATGTATGTTCCAGTCATTCCATAACATCATGTGCTTGAGGCATTGAGCAAAACCACAGACAAGTATGACTACAATCAAACATAAACGTCAATCCCTAAAGTTAAATAACTGTCTGTGAAAGAATCCTTGAAGTTGCGTCTACAGAGACAGCGGGGGAGCTCATATCATCAAGAGTCCAGCACACTTTCAAAAGCAGAAGGAGATCAAGAAGAATAATGAAAAAGAAGAAACAGCGGCATAAAAAAAAAAAAGACGAGAGAGAAACTGCGTCATAATATGACCTGGATCAAAATGAGTGACTGCAAAGGTGGGACTGTTGACACACCATATCGAGATATCACATCAAGGCAGATTAAAGGATTAAGGAACTTTTATACAGAAAAGACAAAGTTTTAATATAAATTAGAGCTGTGACACCACTGAAACATGGAATACATTTTTATGCTGCAATAAATATTTCACAATGAATCTCCAAATGCTTTTTATTTTCAAAGCACTGTGAATTAAGGCAAGAATCACAGATGCCAATACTGCTACTGATGTCATTGAGTATTGTAGTATAACTGAAAAACAAGATTTTTTAATATTAAATATGCTTTAAAAATGCCGAAAATAAAACAATCTTGACATAAACCCATTACAAATGTCACATTTAGCTGTGTTTTATAGCAGACAGTCGTGGCCAAAAGTTTTGAGAATGACACAAATATTAGTTTTCACAAAGTTTGCTGCTAAACTGCTTTTCAAGAGTTCCCACTTAGATATGCTTTAGCGTGAATAGCAGGTTTGGCATGCTGTCCCGGGAGAGAACCCTGAGCTCGAAGA
>CAIGQV010017602.1:3339795-3360440 GCA_903798115.1 Danio jaintianensis | reverse complement strand
CGGGAGAGAACCCTGAGCTCGAAGATAATTGAGCTCAAGGCTCCCGCCCAGTCAAGTAAGCATATAAAGGGGTTCGAGATCAGGTAGGTCTCGAGAGCTCCCCAAAATGCTATTTAACTCGGGACAGCAGCCGTATATTTCGAAGAACCTCCCCCCAAAAGCAAGGGAGTTTAATTTATATCCGGCTGCTGGATATAATGGTTTCAGGAAAGAAAGAAAAGAGGGCTCCTGCGGGAGCAAAGGGTGAAACAGACTCCTGTGGGAGCCCGAGCAGAGGAGGGGTGGGGTGGTGGAGTTGAAAGTCAAAATGCTCGAGGAACACTCCTGACTGAGAGATAGAGCTGGGGAGTGACAGCACTATATATAAATATATATGTATATATGAGTCTATATAAATATATATATATAATGGGGTGATCTAAGGCCTGGAGGGGGCGATTAGGAGACTTCTGTGAGTCGAATTGAGTTTTACCTCCTGCGGGAGTAGGGTGCAGTTATTACTTTTTTGCCATCTCCAGCTCGAATCGTGAAGTGGGATTTGGACGGTGGAGATTCCTGCTGGAGGGTGAGTGGCAAGTTTGGCGAGAACTCCTGTGGGAGTCGAATGCTCGAGGAACACTCCTACTGGAGATAGAGCGGGGAGTGACAGCGCTCTATATAAATATATATCTATGTACGCCATTCCATAGATATATATATATAATGAGTTTCAGTGGCCTGGAGGGGGCGGTGACATGACCACTGGGGGTCATAGCCCGGGGAACAGAGCTAGGTGGCCGACTCCAACAGGAGTCTGGGAAAGGGGATTTGGACGGTGAAGACTCCTGTTGAAGGGTGACGGGGCGAGACTCCTGCGGGAGTCGGGTGCTCGAGGAACACTCCGTAAGGAGATGGAGCGGTGAGTGACAGCGTTATATATACATATATATTTATATACATGCATATATAGATATATATATATGATGAGATTGCTAAGGCTTGGGGGGGCAGTGAGATGATTCCTGCGGGAATCGAAGCTCGGGGTAACACTCCTGTGGGAGTCAGAGCCTTAGGGGGGCAGGGTCCGGCAGGAGTCGGGAAAAAGGAGGGGGCGGTGAAAACTCCTGCGGAAATGGCCGGGGGGGCGGGGTGACAATGGGCCTTGGAATTTAAATTAATTCATGTCAAGGGGAGAAGGCTGAGTATAACTCAGCTGGAAGGAAGAAGGGAAAGCGGCTGGGTCATGCCCTCGCCCTTGGGTAGTTGGAGGTCAGTGGCTGGCGAGGGTCATCTGGGCTTCCTTTAGGTGCCTTTGGCTAAGACGTATGTACGTCTTGAAGGCATCGGATGACCACCTGCCCAGAGTTTGGATCTGTTGATGCGAAAGCCCTTTTTGTGCTGCTGTGGTGGCTGCTCCTATCCTAAAAGAGTGACTGGAGTATGAGTCTGGGGGGAAGCCTGAGAGGCGGAGGACTGCTTTAAGGTGTTTCTGAAACCAGAAACGTGTAACTGGGCAGCTAGTGTCGTCTACAAATAGGGGGGAGAAGGGACTAGGGCTTTGAGATTTCCTAAAGAGTAAAAAGGCCATAAGTGTTTGGAAAGGGCGTGTGGGTGAGGGAAGATCAAATATGTATATGAAATGTCCTTTGCGTGATAGGTCTGTTTTACTTTGTTTAATGAGGAATAAAATTGTTTCCTCATCTAACAGAGTTAGATCTGAGATGGTGGGGTGAATGCCTGGGTTGAATTTGGATATTGTAGTGATTTCGGAGCATCTAAGGAAACCGAAAAAGGAAAGATTAAACATAGCATCAAGGGTACGATCTGTATTGGTGGATATGTAGCCTTTGCGAAGAGTAGTGATGCATTTGGAGAGGATGTTTTGAGTGATGGGTAGCCTGGGGTCTGGAGAGGGGGAATGGGCTTTCTGGATACCTTTCATAAGGAGGCCGGTTTGGGAGTTAGAAATGGTTTCTGATGGGGAGCCGTGAATTAATTTATGAAAGAAATTAATCCCACTTAGATAGCTTTTAATGGAGTTGGCTTGAATATTTTTGGAAGTGTGTAGATGAGTGATGAAGGATGTAATGGTGAGCAGGGAAAAATTAGGAAAGGGTGTGTTGTACGGGGTGTGGAAATGTTTGAAAGAATTCCATGCTGAGAGGTATGATTGTAGGGTTCTGGGGGCTACGGCTTGTAGAATGAGGGAAATGGATGTTTGGTGTAGGTTGTGCATAGGGTGGTTTATGGAAATATTATCTCTGAATATGGAGGGATGGGCGTTGGATGAGGATCCGCTTCTGGGGCCAATCGCCGAAATCTCTGGAAAGAAAAGCGAGAAAGAGAGTCAGCAATTTGATTTTTGCATCCTGGTACATGTTTTGCAGTTATAATAAATTGTTTTATGGCTGATGTCCAAACTAGGCGACGAAGAAGGGGCATTAGAGTAGAAGAGTAAGAACGTCCTTTATTAATACATTGCACTGCTGCTTCATTATCGCTGTGGACTAAGATACTAGAAGCAGACCATTCGTCACCCCACATGATAATCGCGGCTACTAGGGGGTACAATTCAAATAGGGCTGAAGATTGTAAGGGCAGGGGAATTTCCAGCATTTGCTGGGGCCAGGGAGAGGCGAACCAACGTCCCCTGTAATATCCTCCGAAACCTACGGAGGGGGCGGCATCAGTAAATAACTGAATATCTACGGGAGAGGAAATCAAGTCACTATAGAAGAACGAGCAGCCATTCCAGCATTTAAGAAAGGAAATCCACAGGCTAAGTCAAGACGCCTGGATGGAATCCTTTGGATAAACCTGAAATGAGAAATTCAGAAAAGTTAGGGTCAGGGTGAAAACGTAATTCAGATGCCAGTTGAGATATATTGACAGGAGTCGATAAATAATTGTAATTTTTATTTATTTATTTATTTATTTTTTATTAGTTTTCAAGATGGGGCAGACTACGCGGGCGTGCGCGCCACCGCAGTAGTTGCATGTGTGAGGGTGTTTACAGGGGTGGCGGAATTTACCGGGAGGGCTGTGGCGGTGGATAGGGTGTATGGGGGACGTGCTGAAGAAATTTGTGCAGGGACCGTGGGGTATTGGGCTGGATCTGAGCCGGAAGTGTGAATGAATGTTTGGTGAAGGGAGGAGGGGGGAATAAAAGAGGGGATACTAGCAGGTGGAAAGGAGGTGGGGAGAGGATAATTAATGGAGTTGGAGCTGGTGGTAGGCTGAAGAATGTGTGTTGATGTATGGGGGGGGGGGGGGGGGCAAGGGGAATGGAAATCTGGTGGGGGTATGGCTGATAGGAGTGGTGTGTAGAGGGGGGCTGGGAGTAGATCTGGTGTGAGGAGCTGGGGGCCAAATGAGGGGGGTAGTGAAAGATTGTCCAGTGTGAAATGTGGAAGGGTTATTGTCCGGGAGAGTCTCTGTATGTTGTCTTGAAGTTGAAGCTGATGAGTTCCTGTTTCCTTGGGTGCGTAATCTGGATGATGTCTGGCTGGGTGCTGTATTTTTCTTAGAAGCTGATTTGGATAATTGAGGATGAGAAAATTCAGTTACGGAGTTAGAGGGTTGATGGTAGGGGTCGTGACGTAAGCTGGTGGATCTTGAGGTGTCCGTGGTGGGCGGAGTCTGGGGAGTAATGGTGGAGTACAGCTTTAAGAGTTCGGCTTTGTTGCAGCGTGAAGGTATGGGAATTCCGGCGTCTGAGAGGGTTTTTCGGAGTTCTGGAATGGTGATTTTATTGGAGACATGGGATGACGATCTGGCAGAGGCATAGGAGGAAGCGGGTGAAGGTAGGTGGCGGCTGAATGTAGTTGGCGAGGGTGAAGTTTGGCGGCGTTGAGTAGAAGCCGTGCGTATGGGCCTGCGGCCTCTCACTGGGACCTCGGCTTCTATTTCTCGTCTTGTCGGGGTTGTGTGGCGTTGTACCGCTGCTGGTGTGTCGGGGAGAGCGGAGCTCTCGCTGGTAGACTTGCCGGTGTTGTTGTTGTTCATTTCCGATGCTTGAAATGGCGTTGTAGTTTCGTTTGCAGGGCTGGGTAGATTGCTTGAAAAGCTGAGTAGTTTCGCCTGAAAGCTGCGTAGGTTTGCTTGAAGGGCTGGATGTTTTTCGTTTTGAATGCTGAGTGGTTTCCTTGAAAGGTTGGGTGATTTCGCTGGAAAAGGCTGAGTAGCTTCGAGCGAGTGGTCTTCCGAAATGAAGATAGATCGGTAGAGGAAATCGGTTTATTTATTGTGAGCTTGAATCGATCTGATTGGATTAATACTGATTACCGATGAGTAACCAGTCGTGCTCAATCATATCACGTGCTCCTCTCAAAATTAGTTTGTGAAACTTCACTTAGATCTTTGTTTCAGTTGTTTCTGTGGTGTACTGAAATATAATTACAAACACTTCATACATTTCAAAGGTTTTTATCGACAATTCCATGACATTTATGCAAAGAGTCAGTATTTGCAGTGTTGGCTCGTCTTTTTCAGGACCTCTGCAATTTGACTGGGCGTGCTCTCAATCAACTTCTGGGCCAAATCCTGACTGATAGCAACCCATTCTTTCATAATCACTTTTTGGAGTTTGTCAGAATTAGTGGGTTTTTGTTTGTCCACCCGCCTCTTGAGGATTGACCACAAGTTCTCAATGGGATTAAGATCTGGAGAGTTTCCAGGCCATAGACCCAAAATTTCTAAGTTTTGGTCCCTGAGCCACTTAGATATCACTTTATCCTTATGGCACGGTTCTCCATTGTGCTGAAAAATTGATTGTTCTTCACCAGACTGTTGTTGGATTGTGCTGGTGCTGGTGGCACTTCGATCCCGCAGCTGAATCCTCTTTAGGAGACGATCCTGGCGCTTGCTGGACTTTCTTGGATGCCCTGAAGCCTTCTTAACAAGAATTGAACCTCTTTCCTTGAAGTTCTTGATGATTCTATAAATTGTTGATTTAGGTGCAATCTTAGTAGCCACAATATCCTTGCCTGTGAACGCAATGATGGCTGCACGCGTTTCTTTGCAGGTGACCATGGTCAACAATGGAAGAACAATGATTTCAAGCATCACCCTCCTTTTAACATGTCATGTCTGCCATTCTAGCCCAATCAGCCTGACATAATGATCTCCAACCTTGTGCTTGTCAACATTCTCACATGAGTTAAGATGATTACTGAAATGATCTCAGCAGGTCCTTTAATGACAGCAATGAAATGCAGTGGAAAGTTTTTTCAGGATTAAGTTAATTTTCATGGCAAATAAGGACTATGCAATTCATCTGATCACTCTTCATTACATTCTGGAGTATATGCAAATTGCTATTATAAAAACTTAAGCAGCAACTTTTCCAATTTCTAATATTTATGTAATTCTCACAACTTTTGGCCACGACTGTACATACTGATATAGAGAGGAATTTACAGCTCTGGAAATAGAAATAGAAAATAACTTCAAACTTATTAGCATTTATCTGGACTTACCATACTGGGTATGTGGGATTTAAATGTTATTTTGTGTTTGATTTTGTAAATGATTGATGTCTTTTAGATCATTTATTGCCAAATGTTGACACTACATCAGTAAAAATGACTGCTAGAGCAAATAACCAATGATAACCATTTAAATGGTCTGTTAACTGAATCTAGAGAGCATACTTTTCCACAGTGGGTCAGAAAATGACTAGTTAAAATATTTGGTTAAAAGTTTTTACCGGAACATAGATTGTTATGATACAATGTTAGTGTATCAAAAGTATTATTACACTTATTTTTGCATTTGCACCTCTGTCTAAACAGTATATGTTTTCTTCCATATATTTTAAGAGCATTTTTGGATAATACATAAAAAATGTTGTATGAAATGATTTGTACACAAATAAATAAAATAATAATAATAATAATAATAATAATAATAATAATAATAATAATAGTCTCATAATAAAATAAATATGATAAAGATGATGGAAACTATGATGGAAATGCATTTAATAAATAAATATAAAACTATGCCTCAACAAAATAACCAATCTCACATCCTCAAAGCATTGGATTTGAATCATTCTAAAACGCCTGCGTCAAATACTGTCATCAAAATGATTTGGATAAATGACCTGCCAGAGCTGTCTCACAAGATTGAGTTCACCAAATATCAGGTATTTGCCTTCAAACGCAACGTAACATGATAATGTTTTTCTGTGTTCACAGCATGTTGTAATTACCGTAATTTCAACATAAAAACATGTGACATTCTATTTGAAGCCGTTTACGTCATTGGACTCAGAATTATGTGTTTCTATTGCATTTTCTATTTCTATTCTATTACAGCACTATCATGATGGCACCTAAATAAATCAGCGGCCGTAGCTCTCAAAAAAATTCCCATTTTACGTGTTGCAACTGACCCTTTGACGTAATTTGTTCACTATTCCAGGAAATAATGAATGTTGATTTCAGAGAGAAACAGACTAAAAGGTCTGAAACATGCAATGGGATCACATTCATAATGTAAAAGCAAAATAAAATAAAAAATAAGTATTGAAGTTATATAGCCTGCAGGTCACAGGGTAAAACTGAATTACCACATCATCTGGTGAATGAGACTGAGATGATTCCCCAGTTTTCAACGACAAACACATTTAGAGCCTTGTAGATCTTCTAGAAGGCTCATTAGTTGGGTTGACAAACGCATTCACTTGCATCTAGTAACAGTGGACAGAACATAAAATACCCAGTCTTGTTTTGTTGTAGACAAGATTAAGACAATTTGAAACTTTGAAAGGTCTGCTATTCTTTGTGTAGTCTCATAATAATAACAACGTGTTTTTCTTCTGTCTCTGAGAACGTCTCTGGATGAACGCATTTTCATGACAAGAGTAGACATGAATTTTGTATATTCCCTGTCTGTCTGGGTACCTGATGTCTGCACTGCAAGTCTCACACAAGCACGGCCTTTTCAAGTTTTGTAACCAATACATAACATCACAGCATTACGATTGGGCAGATTTCCTGTCAGTCAAACTACTTTTATTAAAAACTATAATTAAAGAAAATATAATACAACATATTATAATATAATGTTATAATATATTGAACAATACAATTTAATCATCAGTATCACATATTACATAAAAATATGAAAGGCAGAGATTTCACTGATAAAAAACTAAATTAAAATAACATCAAACTATATGACATTTATTTTAACTTTATTTTAACAAATAGCAGATTACAGAAACACTCCAAATACCAAAACAGGCTGATTTTACAACTCCCTTGAATTTTCTAAATTGGATCATTTAGAAAATTATCTAAACTAAAAATTATCGAGCAAGATGCTAATGGTCCAATCGGATTCAATGATTTTATGCTAAGCTAAGGTAAAAGCGCTTCTGCCAGATCCAGAGATCAAATGAATGGGTTAAAAAAAAAAGGTAAAACTGCTCAACTCAACTGGGGGAGTTGTAAAATGAGCCTATTTCCAAAAAGGGTGGCGTGTTCTTTCAATTAGACTAAAGACTGACTAATATATTTCCAAAACAAATGATATTCCATGTATAGACCATTTTGAGGGATGTAAACAAAAACAATGGTCCCAACGTATTTCCTGTTTTACATTTTAAATTTCTATAGCTTCCGAGAGTCCAAAAAGAGCCACATATTGATAAATAATGTTATGATAGCTGTTTTAACATTAAGTTATGATTAGCTTGATAACAAGCAGGAAATGTTCATGGGCCAACGACATGACCACATTGAAATGGTCTATAACCATATTAGAGCCACCAGTAGATTCCAAAAGAACTGTCTGGGGTAAGGCTACTCACTCTCTGGGGTTCATGAGAAATTAACATCCTGGTGCTCACATCTCTGAAATCATTCATTCATTTTCCACAGCGGAATGAACTGCCAACTTATCCAGCATATGTTTTAGACAGCAGATGCCCTTCCAGCTGCAACTCAGTACTGGGAAACACCCATACACTCTCACATTCAAACACATACACTACGGCCAATTTAGTTTATTCAATTCACCTGTACCACATGTCTTTGGGCTGTGGGGGAAACCGGAGCACCCGGAGGAAACCCATGCGAACATTGGGAGAAAACTCCACACAGAAATGCCAACTGACCCAGGCAGTACTCGATGCAGCAACCTTCTTCCTGTGAGACAACAGTGCTAACCACTAAGCCACCATGTCGCCCATCTCTGAAATCATTTTACTGACTTTTCAAAAATCTATCTTTAAAAATAAAATGCATTTGCACCTAAAAATATCTTACAACTAAAATATGTGACATAAATCCACTAACATTATATAAATGTATAGTGAGATTAGTTCTCTGCCATGGCAGACACTCAGTGAAGACTGCTGAAGACAGAATGATATAAACAGAAGCACCTCATGTTTCGATACTGGCAAATCTCATGGCTAGATAGACCTCTCAGCCAATCACATTTAAGAACCAGAACAAATATTTATTATGCACTGAATAGAAAATATTAATCACAAAAATGAACGTGTTTCTTCTGACTGTCCTAAATGAACATTTCCTGACAGAATAGAGTCTTAAACACGTTTGGCATTAATGAGCAGAGGGATGGGTAATGCCGAACATTATGGGATTAATTGGAATGCTTGGATCACGGAAGTGTGCGGATTCTCCGCCAGTTGTTTTCTCTGTTTTTTCCCGATTAGGTGACACCTTGGCTGAGGCACTCATGCTCCAGAATAAAAATGACTCCTCTAGGGGTCCGCTGCTCTCCCTCAGTCTTTGCCGCGAGCATCACAGAGCAGGTGTGGAATTTTAATGAAGGTGTTTGAGGAATAAACGGTGAGGCTTTTAGTCATCTACACAACTTCACATAATCAGCCTCTTTGTATAACAACATCAAACTATTTTTTTCAGCTTTGAATGAGGTCCTCAAAGACTGCTCAAGAGTCATGTTAATAACACATTTAAAAAAAAAATCCATGCAAAATAAGCACCTGTCATTGTCTCTGGAGGCTGAGGCTGAGCAATAATAAAAGCAGAGCGGTGCTGTTTATGAGGTATATTATAATATGTGTGCCATTCTTTACAGACATTTTTTGCAGCACAGTAGGATTTAAAAAGCATTGAAAGCGTCAATAATGGCACTGACTCCAGTCTGAGGGGAGTCGCTGACATTTTTCATGGGCTGTGAGCCGTGAAGGGAACGGTGATACTGTTCATACGCTTACATATAGAGAAGCCGACCCTAAACTACGCTGTTGTGCCGTGCCCCCTATAATAAATGCTCTTTTCATAAGGGATTATTTAACCTTGACATTTCTCTCTGGCACAAGCAGAGAATCTTTGCTCTACAGATTCATTTAGTCGGATGCTCAGAGAAGTTCTGACATGGAGCAGAAATGGGATGTCAAGGAGGCATCATCCTGCGGCTTCGAAAAAACTAATTTGATTATCAGCCTAACAGTGTGAGTTTAAAATAGGAGATGAGAGAGTTGCAGGAACCTCTGGCTAAGGATCGTGATGGTGTTATGAATGTGCTCAAACTAAGAATAGGACTCAAATGAGATAATCAGTGTTATGCAATAGATATTAGTAGGCTTGCGACACTTCCTGGTCATCTAGGCTAATTTAGCTTTACTATTTGACAGAAAACCCTTTCAAAATCACTTGTATTCCATTATGTTTCTTATGTGCAAAGTACGGTCCTTTGCATACGTGTTCCACAAATTTATCTAGTGGTTTTAACAGGTCTTACTGTAAGAAATGATAAATCATTAAAGGTCTCTGAGTTCTCTTAACATATGTTTGGTGCTAAAATGTTCAATAATTATAAAAAATATTGATCTGGGGATTTTCTTACATGAGTTTTGAGGATTGAAAAAATTGCTTGAATGCCCTATATAGAACATACAGTAGCATGCTCATATACACTATTATACAACACACTTGTTACATATAATATGACTAAACAACAATACTGCATATGCAAAACGACGTTAACTGCATAGTCTCATAAATACAAGAAAAAAATTACCAAATCTTTCACACCCTATGGACCTCGAAAGTCATTAAATAGTTACTGGGGATTCACCAATATGAAAATTTTGCTTTATACTGAAATCTTTAGAAGCAGATCGCCAGTAGGCCAATAAATAAAAATCTTGATATGTACAAAAATATTCTCGTAGCTTGAAAATACTCAGATTCTACCACTTAAGACACATGGACTGTTTTGAGGATGTTTTTCGATACCTTTCTGGACTTTTGGAGTTCTCAGATTTCACCTAAAACATATTAACTTGCATTTCAAACGACATGAGTACTTAATAACATTTTCATTTTTCATGCAACATAGGCTCATTCTGAAAACGTAGCTCTATTTCCTTTTCTAGAGATAGTGTATTATGTAGCCTGTACGTCGGTGGACTTGAGACACAGAGAGGAGATGACCACGACGATGGGGTTCGAGTCCGGTGAAGAACAGCGGGTAAGACAAAAACAGAAGCCAAAAAATAAAATAAACAAGTACATAACAGGGTGAGAATGTGGTAAAATGTGGTAAAAAATCAGACAAGGGCTTTTCTTTTTCTGAACTGCTTTTTAAATTTGTCGGTTGGGTTTAGGGAAGTGGGTGATTTTCGCGGTCACACATACAAAGAAGAGAAGGCAGGGATTACTTTGTGGGTATTTATTGTGGAGCATGCACAAACAGTGGGTAAACAGGTGAGCGGTGCAACTGGTTGAAGGCTCTCTCACACGTTAGTCCAAGCTGTTAGTTAAGATCAGTGCAATCACCAATGTAACAAAAGTCACTTCCCTTAATCGGTCATTTGCATCCACAGATACGGAAAGCAAGCCTCAAAGGAGCAATAGGGAGAAGATCCAGGAAGCGGAGACCATCCAACTTCGATTCCAGCCGGTGAGTAACTGAATGAGGTGTGTATATATAGGGAGTGGGTGATTGCAGGTGCAGGTGTGGGTGATTAGAATTCTGGTAATTGTTCACGGGTGTGGTGGATGGTGGATGGTGATTGTGAGTGGTGACTGGGACTGAGTGAAGTGAAGTGAAGTGAAGTGTAGTGTGGCCAAGTATGGTGTCCCATACTTGGAATTTGTGCTCTGCATTTAACCCATCCAAGTGCACACACACAGTTAGTGAACACACACATACCGTGAACACACACCCGGAGCAGTGGGCAGCCATGCTGCGGCGCCCGGGGAGCAGTTGGGGGGAACGGTGCCTTGCTCAAGGGACTCACCTCAGTCGTGGTATTGAGGGTGGTGGAGAGTGCTGGTCATTCACTCCCCCCACCCCCAATTCCCGCTGGTACCGAGTATCGAACCAGCAACCTTCGGATCACGAGTCCAACACTCTAACCACCAGGCCACGACTGCCCCCAAGGGGGGAACGTGCAGAGGGTCTGACAGTGGGCGGGTCAATCTGTGCTTTTTAAAATACTATTGGTTGGGTTTAGGGAAGGGGCAGGGTGGGTTGTGAGTCAATCAGTCAGTCATTCAGTCAGTCTAACAGTCAGTCGACAGCGGCCCCTGGTGGATTTACGAGAGAAGAGCAGGCGCAAATGGCACTCGGGAGTGAAATTTGAGATCTCAAAAAGCGTACACAGCGGCCTCTCGTGGATTCGCGAAAACAAAAACTGCAAAAAAAACTAACCTCCTAGGATGTATTTGACGGTCTCCAGAAATGTATATAGAGGTACGTTTCCAGAATGAGCCTGGGTTGGAAAAAAACCTAAACAATATTTTGATTACAGTACTAGAGGACTACTTTTATGTGCATTCTTGCCAGTTACTCAACTTTTACAAAAGACAGATAAAAATACAGGTTTACAGCTGATACCTCCATTCTAGTGGCACAGAATAAACTTACATAATAACGTTTCCTTATGAAAGTATGTTGACAAGTTCTTAAAATGTAAAAACAAAAAGTTCCCACATTTTCAGAAGTACAAACTTCTGTAACTTGGTCGTGCTTTCATCTCAAAGAGAATATATAACGCAATAACCAGAGGCAGGATGCCAGTGGTATGGTGATACACAGAACACAGTGCTAAAGGATACCGCATGAATACTGAAACATGAAATGTGCTGATGTCTTGATTTTTTGAGCTTGTGGCTTATTTTGAAATCAGCCAGAATAAGGGGATGACCATCTAAGGAAGACATTCTCTGGCTTTATATGGGGAGATCCACAGAATTTTAGGACATGTGGGAGGCAGACACACTGCGTGCAGCACTCTATATACTTTGGTGCTCAAAAGAAATGAGAAAAGCAAAGTAAAAACTCATTTTATTGACCTGGGAAAGGCAATATCTGAGCTACATGCCATGAGATGTTAGTATATCAGCACAAACAGCAGGTATTCAGCAGGCACTACGCTTTTATTTTATTCATTACTGGGCCAGTGGGGAGAAAAAAACCTGTCAGTACTGCCAGTTAGCAGCACTCAAATGCATGTTGAGTATTTGTAAATATGATTTGAAATAAACATTTTGTTAGCTTCCATTTAAAAAGTATAGTCTTGTAAGCTGTTTCAAACCCCACAATGTGTGTCAAGGAGGTTGGTTGGCACAACAAATTTACTCATTAATTAACTGAAATGAGGAATTATGTTGTGACATTCAATGCATTTGTTTTCTTACCCAGGAACATAACTTTGATTTGGACCTAATTGGGTTATTTGACTGAAGCTTCCACTGGAGACGGTAAACAAACAATTACAGAGGTGCCAACTAAACCTATGCAAAATATTAAACAAGCAGAAAATATTTACAAAGCTGCGATGGAGAGTATAACGTAAGTGAGTGATTGTATGAATATATGCATGTATTTCCTTGGCCGAGGACTGTGAAAAGAAGTCACTCTGGTGCTTTGATTCATGCTAACTGTGGGTTTGGAATTTCACACTTCGCATCCCTCGGAAAATCTTTTTTCTTCTTCTTCAATGCTTTTCCACTGAGCAAGCAACACTATATACATATGTCATGCTCTGGAGCTCATACCACATCAGGACATAAAGTAAAAACACATGTAAACAAGCTACTTGGCACAGGGTGTATTTTTATGCCTGAAAATATTGTATTAGTATGATCAAAGTGGCTGGCATTGATGAATGAGATGCAGACTTTGGGTGCACACACCATAGCAGAATTTAACCATTTGATGAGACTGTTTGTCACGCAAGTAAAGCACCAGTAATTTTTGTTTCACTTGAAAATGCTTGATTGTTTAAAAGTGCAATACAGTTAATAACGAAAGCTTTGCTGTGTTGAATGTGAAGATAAAAAGATTTGCTCAAAAATGAAAATTCTTTCCTCGATTTCTCACCATTATTTTGTTTCTGACTTGAATAACTTAAAATACTATGGATCATATTTACTAAAGACAAATTACAAGGTCACAAACAAGCAGAGCTGAAGAACAATATGAAAATCTTGTGCATGTGGTCTACTAATAACACAGTTGCAAACTGGGTTAATTGGGGATTTAATAATGTCACAAACACCAGTAAATCTGCGCACAAACAGCAATTTTTCTATAGCTGACTTCTAAGCCATGCAGTTCTTCTTTTAAGACAAACTTAGAGTTTTGGTTGCACCCCAAGCTAAGAATTGACTCCCAAAAGCACAGTTTTCCCCCACTTTTATTTATTTGACCTTATTCCACTCAGATTTTTTTTCAATCTAATTCTAATAAATTTAGTGTCATAATTTTGTAAAATGTAATGTGAATGAAATGAAATGTCAAGGATAACTAGAATTTCCTAGAATTCTAGAAGAGTGAAAAGAGTTGAATATTAGTATTTATTTGCTTGCCATATTTAAATGTTTTCTAATCATTGCAAATAAACCTAGTAATATTAAGTTAACTTTAATCGAAAAATATCGACTTGGTTGGCATAACCGGGAACGTCCATTAAAACTTTACATCCATTTATGCCATGGGAATAAACAACTCATTAGAATGACAGCACATAGACCTTGTTAAGCCCTTTATCTTTACTTTTTGAAAAGAAATTATGATATCAAAGTTGCTGCATGATGTTTTTCACCTGTGGTATGTTTAAAAAAAACTGTTATGGTGTAGTTTGTTTCACTTATTTGACAGCACTTTAGCAGATAAGCCTCAGTCAAACGTTTAATGGTTGAAAAGAAAGGTGTAAACATGGATGTACTGTGAAAGTATTAAAGTGACATTTGTTATTGTTGAATAAACAATAAGTTGACAAACAGTTAATTGAATTCTATTCTTGATTTGTCAGAGACATAGACAAAATACTTTAAAATCTAGCAATGCTTTCATAATTTAATTAATAATAATAAATATATAAAACAATTGTGAGTGAAAATATCACAGAAAAATATTAAAATCTACTTGTAGCTAATACGATTTACTTAATTTGATAAAAGCAACGTCCTTTTGTAAAAAAAAAGATCGCTATAAGCTTGAACTTGTTGCAATATGGGTAGTAACATTAATGCGATTACCAGAACATAAGAGCATGCTGCATAAGAGCATGCTTAGAGCGCATGCCACAAAAGTGTTTTGCACAGCTGAAAACGCTAGCAATCTTTCAAAAACACTCAGCTGTGAGTACTTAAGAGCATTTTTGCAGCGCCGCATTTAACTCATTCTCTGTTGGTCCATAAAAATAAAAATATATATATATACAAAACACTGAGTGCTCAACTGTTCACCTGAACCAGATGCTTAGTGCTCTCATTGAAAACAACTGAGAAAATATGCTTACTATGTAAAGGAGAAAGACAGAGGTTCCGGAGGTTCTCATTAATTGAGCCCCATGTTCCTTCACGAGCCCATTTCAGCATATCATGTGTCCTGATAGCCAGAGGGAGTTTGCAATCTATGGAAAATGTGGACACTGATTTAAAAAAATAAATAAATAACAATTACACACATTGTATATGGGGTCAAGATGGATCAAGTATAGCTCCATCATTGTTCAAAGTAAAGGGTAACACTTCAGTTCAGTTCACAATTCATGCTATTTTCTACTGGTTTATGACTTACTAATTAGCTGTTTATTAGCACTTATAAAGTATGATCTTATTCTGTATCCCTAATCCTAGCCAAAACTTCTAACTTACTAACTATTAATAAACAGCTAATTAGTATTTTATTAGTAGTGTAAGTTAATGGTTTGTTAATACAGTGAATTGTGACCTAAATTAAAGTGTTACTAAGTAAAGTAAAATTTATGATCTTAGTTCTAATAGATACAATTAGCTTTAAAAAGTATTGTTTATTGCTGTACCAAAAATGTACTGAATCCTTACACCACTGTGTCGTATCAAATTTTGTGAACAGTTACAACCCTAGTGAAAACATAATACAATTACATCAAATGCATAGCCTTAAAGCAAATTACCTTTCATTTTAATGTGAAGAGAGTACAAGCCCGCAGGTTAGTATACTTAAAATCTGTTTAACCATGTTCTAGCAGGAAGTGCATAGAGATTACCAACTGCTCTTTGCTGAATCAAAAAACAGAGATGTAGGGATTAGAGACCAAATATTGATTTGCATATCATTACCAGAGCATTGCCTTTCAAATAATAAGGGAAGACCAAACTGATTTTTTTTTTATATGTGTTGATGTGAAGCATAATGAACAGATTTATAATCAGTTATAAATCTTAACACACGGATGCACACAGGGTCCAAAGAGACAAGAAAAGAAAGAGCAAATTGATGCAGTGAATCCTCATAGTCAAAAATCTGTAAGGAAGTAGAAACAAGTCTTGCATTAAATAAAAAGAAAATGTGTTTCCAGTTTTCAGTAAGTATATATATAAATAAAGATATTGATTAATGGTCCATTTTTGATTGCCATTAACAGGATTTTTTTAGTAAAATGTCCATTTGCATTGCACTTTAGACTACTGATACGTCTTTCAAATTTTAAACACAAATATTTATAATTTAGAGAATTTACAGTATATTACAATGTGTCATATGCTTATTTATGTATCTTTAGATGTCTCAGTGTTTTTCCTTTGTGCAATGAAGTTTCATTTTGGGTGAACTGTCAGTGTTTCCCAAGAGTCAAGGAAATATTTTAAATCAAACACACTGAAACCTGTTGACATGTTTAGCTACATTTAGTCATACTGTATATAACACCAACAATAAAGCTGGTAAACTGATTCCAGATGACAAACAACTACAGACCATCCACAGCCACACTCACTTCTGCTTAATTTAAAGATATTGCTACAAATATGAAATAAAATAAACAAATATACTGCAATTACTCCACAGAATGATAGTTAATTAAGTGCTATACATAAGCTATAATGACTATTTCTGTCTGTTTCTACTGTGGCAAATGCGCTTTACAGGGTTTCACCTATTGCTAACAAGACTATTAATGGGTGTGAGTTATAAGACATTTAATTAATGTACTGTCTAGGATTTACATATTATAAAAACTACTGTAAGCTAAACTGTTTAGTTTTTTTCCCCTAACTCTCATTCTAAGCTTGTTCCCCAGCGGAGGCTAATATGACCTTATAGGATATTGTGAGTAAAAGAATTCCGGTTCAGTAACTTTGCAAACTGGTCATGTCATTAAGCACTGTACAGGTTTGGAAATACATAATAGGAAGTAAATGATGGGCAAATTGTTTGTGCGTACAGTCAAACATACCGTAAAATCATTGTTTCCCTAAAGTCGAGTAAATATTTTAGCTAAAATGCTCACAACATTGAACGTTTAGCTGTATTTCATCATTTATATAACAGAGGTTCTCAATCATGGCCCTCGCAAGCCCTTGCACACTTTACATGACTCTTTTGCTTAACAAACCTGATTTAAATAACCAGCTCGTTGAAAAAAGCTCCATGAAAAAACTGTGTTCAGATTGACATGTTCCCTATACAGTATTCACTGCTCTCCACACATCATGGCCCTGCAAATGGAAAACCAGAACAACACAGTTTGAAGCGTCTTCAGATGAAACTTATTATAGACGTGTGAAGAGT
The DNA here is from genome assembly GCA_903798115.1 of Danio jaintianensis. Classification (NCBI taxonomy): domain Eukaryota; kingdom Metazoa; phylum Chordata; class Actinopteri; order Cypriniformes; family Danionidae; genus Danio; species Danio jaintianensis. The sequence goes on along the minus strand of CAIGQV010017602.1, from coordinate 3,343,448 downwards.
TATTTAATAGTCACGAGATCTGCATAAAAGTCATGTCTCATGCACTTTAATACACTTTGAATTGAACATTCTTCTTACAAACTACCAAAATAAAAAATAAAAATACTCAACGTATATGACTTCTTTCTGTCAGACAAACACAGTCAGAGTAGTTTTTCATTTTATCCTGGCTCTTGCATGCTGTATAACAGTGTTGGATAGAGGCTTTTATTTTGAAGCTTCCAAAAGAGCATAAATCCGTCGCCAAACTAACCCAAACGCTTCCAGGGGGTTAACACGTCTCATGAAGCAGGTTGATGTGTAACAGAAAAACGTCTTATTTTTTAATGATAAACTCCTGTCATTTCTGGTGGTGACCGAATGCATGTTATAAGTGACTGACATATACGATGTATGACACATGACGCAACACAGAAGACGACGACGACGAACAAGAAAACCAGTTGGCTTGGCATTATTGCATAACTCTTACAATGCCACGCCATCTTATGTCATGTGTCATACGTTGTATACGTCAATCACACATAACATCCATTCCAACGCCAGAATGTGTTAACCCCCTGGTGGCATATGGGTTAGTTTTACAATGGATTGAAGTACTTTTGGAAGCTTCAAAATAAAAGCCACTATCCAGCACCATTATACAGCTTGGAAGAGTCAGGATAAAATTTTAAATTACTCTATGTTCATTTGAAAGGAAAAAGTCACCGTAATTATCATTTTTAGGTGAACTATTCCTTTAAAACTAGAACTACAGAGGCACATTTAATAACTTTGTTGAAATAAAACACACATATCTATAATTTCCCGACTTTCACAAAATATGTGCATATTTCCTTCTAACATTGTTATTCATTCATTCGTTCATTTTCTTTTCGGCTTAGTCCCTTTATTAATCTGGGGTAGCCACAGCGGTATGAAACGCCAACTTATCCAGCATATGTTTCATGCAGCGGATGCCCTTCCAGCTGCAACCCATCACTGGGAAACATCCATACACAATCATTTACACATACACTATGGACAATTTAGCTTACCCAATTCACCTATAGCATATGTCTTTGGACTTGTGGGGGAAACCGGAGCACCTGGAGGAAATCCATGCCAACACGGGGAGAACATGCAAACTCCACACAGAAACGCCAACTAACCCAGCCGAGGCTCGAACCAGCGACCTTCTTGCTGTGAGGCGATCACTGCGCCACCGTGCAACACAAACAAGAGTTATGATTATTTTTACCTAGAACTACCATAGTGGTCAAAATGGCCGCATGCATTTCAGTTGTCTGCTACTTTTCCCCGTGATTTTAAATATGCGTGCCTCTGTTGCCCAGCAACTTCCTGCTATCAAAAACATTCAGGTATGTCTTTCAAAACAGCATTCAGTGCTGTGAAAAAGCCCTCTCCCCTGTTCGTGAAAGTGAAAATGAAACTGTTGTGGACATTCGCGAGTGGTCTAACATAGTCTAACTATATATTTATGGGCTGTATTACCAAAAAGATTGTATTTTTAGGGTGATGACTTAATTAAATATGATGACAGACATTCAAAGCTTAATTTTAACATCTCAATAGAAGCTTTGAACGTAAATATGACGTGACAATATGACATCTTATATGAGAACGGTCACAAAGACCGCTATGGTAATTTCAGTATTCTGGTAGCGCCAGTGTACAAGAAAGGCAATTTTAAAAAATAATAAACAAAAAACATTCGGCAACAATTCCACAGAATCCACAAGGTTAATGACTAATTGCAGTACAAGATAGAATGACTATGTTGTTCTCTCTGCAGATCTGTTTCTACTGTTGAAGGGTTTTACCTCCACTGCTAACAAGACATTTAATGGGGGTGATTAACAAGAAATGTAATTATGTTCCTGTCTGAGACTTACATATTTCAAATGTTTATACAAACTACACTGTAAGCTATATTGTTTTGTTTTTTTTAACCCAACTCCCATTTTCGACTTGTTCCCAGCGAAGGCTAATATGACCTTATAAGAGATTATGACTAAAATAATTCCGGTTGACTAACTTTGCAAATTGGTTATGTCACAAAGCACTTTGCGGGCTGCAAATTCAGCAGTGTGTGTGCAGTGTAGAGTGGCACACAGTCCAATTACAGATTGCTGTCACCACTTCCTGCTCCACATAAGCTTTGTAGCAATATATAAACACATGGTTTGAACTTGACATTGTGGATGGATGGCTGAAGGAAGCCTGTTTCCCTTGCTACCTTCTAAATGTCCATATTTATTTCTATCCTATTTAATAGGATGCCGACATATTTCGAAAGGAAGAAAAATGGGTCCTGGCTGCAGCGTCTGCTCAATGGCATGTGCCTTTTCAGCATTTCAGATGAGTTGAAGAAAGTCATTTGAAATCTCTGCCGCTCGCTTTAATACCTGCAGTCCTTCAGTGCAGCTTTCTAACAAATCCCATCTCTTGATCCCTGCCTAAATGGTGTGTTGTCATAGACTGCGCGGGTCATTTTCCAGGCCACTTCCTGTGTGATGCTTCCAGCTGTCACTTCAAATGGCAATATACTTTTTGTAAAGTCCAATAAAATAGCAGATTTATGTGGCAGAATACAGATAAAAAAAAAGGCAAGCTATAGAGTCACATTTACATTAAAGAAACGTTCTGGGTCCAGTTCAAGGTAATTTCAATTGACAGCCTTTGTGGTAAAAAGATGAATAGCAGAAATGTCATTTTAACATTTGCAAATGTAAATAAAAAAGTATTTTAAAAAAGAGGACAACAGTAAGACACTTACAATGTGTGGTGCATTTAAGGTTACAAACGTAATTTGCAGTTTAGTCTTTAGTTGTCATTTGTGTGAAGGCAATGCATTTGAAATTTGTTATAATTTTACACACAAATTTGATTAATGATGTACACTGTTTACATATTGTGTTTTTAGTTTTATGAGCTGATGATCTGAATCAGGTGTATTTGGCTAGGAGAAAATGGAAAATGTGCAGAGCTGGTGGTCCTACAGGAACGTGGTTGAGAAACACTGATGTAAGTGATAAACAATGATCACAATTTTTAAATGTGATTAATTGTGATTTTTCAATGATTAACCATAATTATTTGCAATTTGTGTGCAAAATTCAATAATGAATTAAAAACTATTTTTTTTACAGCATAATTCCATTTACACATTAGCAGTTAGCAAATCTTCTATATTTAAATGCAAACAAATGAATCTGCCAGAGAATTTGGTGAAAATTAAGTGATTATTACGTCAGCGGTTCTCAATTCCTGTCCTCACACCCCACCACAGAATATTGGAGTCCACCTTGCAGAGAGCTTATGGTTAAATTAGAACAAACATCTGAAGCAAAAAGAGAAACATACGAAATGTGCATAGGGGTAGGGTGTGAGGGCTGGGAAACGTTGATTTAAGTGATACTTCAGCCTCAAATTTTTCCGATGATAAGAAAATACCTTTAAGAAAGAAGGTTGGTTCTGTCAACACCGTAACATGGAAGAGATTTAAATGTAATAGATACTTTTAATATGCAACAAAAGAGCTGTCAGCGTTAATGAATTAATGCAATAACATGTTAACTTGCTAACATGTTAACCAGCCCTAAAAATATAATATAATATAATATAATATAATATAATATAATATAATATAA
>CAIGQV010017602.1:3315436-3326596 GCA_903798115.1 Danio jaintianensis | reverse complement strand
GTGTGTGTGTGTGTGTGTGTGTGTGTGTGTGTGTGTGTGTGTGTGTGCGTGTGTGCGTGTCTGTGCGTGTGTGTGTCAATTTGATGTCGTTTTGACATCAAGGTAGTCAATTAGCATTTTTTACGTGATTTTTGGATGAATTCAAGACGCTCGCTAGGATGTATGATTTTTTCCATATATTAATTGTGATTAATTCAACATATAATCACATATAGCCAGATCTGTACATAGTCTATAGTCCCAAAAATACTTAAAATGTTATAAGTACTTTTGATACTGACAATTGATAATTGCATAATGACAATTTGACAATTGCAAAGCTTTTACAAACGTGCCCATATTGATAGATCATATACTTTCTGAATAAATGATGCATCAAGTTAACTCAAAAGTTAAATCAATATATTGTTTAATGTGAATGAGTGGGTAGGGGGATTTCCACATTATCTAGTCGCCCATATTCAGCTTTATGCCAATATATTTACTGTCAGTTTTCTGGCCTTATTTCAAATATTTTTGAATAACCACACATACAGTATACATTTTATCTTTTTACATATATTCTGTATGTCTTACAGGTTTTCTCACTACAAGTGAAGCATTGCAGTGTTTGTTTCCAAGTAGGTTGAGAACACCTTGTTCTGGCAATCTTGGATTGACTATTTTGGCATGGTTCTGTGCAAGACTGCCATATTCACATATGTCTAAATGAACTGAGCTAAAGGTAAAACACACTAGGTTCTGAGACAACAGCCTAAGTGTGAAAGCACCCTTAATCATCAACATGACAGCTAAATGCCAATAATATAGCTTTCTTTATGTTTATGTCTTATAACACTTTAAAATCATGGACAAGCACAGGGGTTGAAAACTAGTGAGGTCAAGCTACAAATAAATTATATGCATACATGTGTTTCATGCAACAATACATTCATATTTATGGCTGTAATAATTTCCATAAATATGATTTGGTGTATGAATGATGAATGACAACTTTTGTTTAACATGATTTAAATAAATGTTTCCTGAATGTTTATGAATCTTAGAGTGACTTCCAGTGTACATGTAAATGTTTAGCTGAATGGTTTAGCTTGTAATGGTTAAACTTAGTAAAATAGCATACAGCCTGTCAGGATTCTGCTATTTGTTCTTGTTAATTCTTGTTTTGGTGGCAAAGTCCAGACACTAGCCCTTTCTTGTCTAGTGTGTTGTGCTCGACTCGAATTATTATCTCAGGTCGAGCACTCATATTTCCTGTCAATGTCTGTATTTGCCTTTGTATAAGCGCCGTCTTGGCCATCTTGGTCTTGTTTTGTTCGCGGCATGGTGTTTTCATTCTCAACGCTCCAGTTTAGTTAGTTTCGGTTGGCGCTGGGATCGGAACATGCATGTCACATGTGTGAGTGCACGATAAGTGTTTTCATTTATCGTGTGCTCGTGACTTGCGTCCTGTTTGTGTTGCCGTTGTCAAAGCATGTGGCTCTGTGTTTACATTGTGGCTGTGTGCTTTAGTGTTGTGTTTCATGTGAACATGCGGTTAATGAGTTCTCTCATTGGCTGCGTGTTCTAGTCCCGTTTTACGTGAGCACATGGCTTGTGTTGTCTTTTTGTGTCATGTGCTCTCCTGTCTATTGTCTAGTCCCACCCTCCTTGTTATCCCATTATTAGTTTATTCAGTTCACCTGTTTGTTTGTTAATTCTTAATCTGCTTATAGCTCCCTCTTGTCTGATGTCCTGTGCCAGTTTGTTGTCAATGCTTCCCCTGTGTTCTTGCTCCAGTCCTGTCGTGCCATGCCTAGCCAGCCCAGTTGAGTTTTTTGCCTTTTGTTATTGTTTTTCCCCCTCGGGATGGTTTTTGTTGCCTTTTTGTTTTATTTTATAGTTAATAAAAACCCATATTTTATTGCATTTGAGTCCTCGCTCCTTTCCCTAACCCACATCGCTGACAACAGCCTACATCCTGTTTTTATTTTATTTTTGTTGATCTACAGATCTGTTGTACATGGGTTATTATTCTACTATACCATTTGACAGTCACATACATATAATATTATGATGATCACTGCTTTGTCTTCTAATATGGTCTTCTCAGCAATAAACTATATACAGTTGAAGTCAGAATTATTAGCCCTTCTGAATTATTAGCCCCCAGTATATTTTTTCTAATATTAACCTTAAAATGTTATAAAAAAAATTTGTTAACTGCTTTTATTCTAGCCAAAATAGAACAAATAAGACTTTCTCCAGAAGAAAAAAAATTATTGGAAATACTGTGAAAAATTCCTTTCTCTGTAAAACAATTTGGGAAATATTTGTTAAAAAAATAATAATAATAATAATTCACAGGAGAGCTAATAATTTTGACTTCAACTATACATAGCCTGTGCTTCTTTTTTGATTGCCGTCTGTCAGTTGAAATGTTTATATGCAGTACAAAAAAAACCTTGAAAAATGTACAGAACAAGTACAAATATTGTAACTTGCAAATATGATACATAATATCCCACCGCAAACTTCCTTTTCCCACTTCATAAATTCCCAAATATATTAACAGTCATCATAGTATTGTATGTACATAGTACAAAAGCAAGTCCAAAGAAGTGACACTTGTAATGATTTGATCTGGCAACAAGGAGAGGAAAATGAAGCCCCGCCCTTACAAGCGTCTTCACCAGGGGCGTTGCTAGACATGAAGCTCTACTGGGGCACGCACTCCCCTTTACCCCAACCCCTTACTCCATTTTTTTATATATAAATAAAAAAATATATTTATTATAAATAAATAAAAGTATTATGGTTATTATACAATTATTATTCTAAATAACAGAAGTTAATCCTAAATGTAACTGTAAAACAATGTTAGGACACAACTGGAGTGATATGGTAAGATCATTTACGAAATCTTTTGCATGAATATTAATTTCATTTGAATGAAATTCTATAGACAATTCTATATAATACAAAAAATATGTTTTATAGAATTATCTGTTGTCTTAGACTTGACACATGGCAGAAAATTAGGTTTATTAAGTCTTACCTCCCAGCAGCAAGTAGCCTACTTTTTTGGCGTGCATGTTAACAACCGGGACTCGCACCGGGAGTCCAGCAGGAGCAGTGTGTGAGGCGTGCAGGTATGGTTCCCCATCATGGGAACTTCAACGTGTGTCTGGTAACAGACTATGGGAGTACGTCAGACGACCAATCACTCTGAAGAGTAAGAAAACAGGCCAATGAATGCCAAATGAATTGGCAGAGCTCAGCTCCACAGCTGCCAGTGATTAGCCATTAGTGGGATATATCAGCCGGCTGCTGAGAAGTGAGCATTAGAAATTTCGCTTCAGACCCTCTCGCAAGAGCCTTGATGTAAGATGAATCTTCCAGCTCCCGTCCCCTTCTTCCCAGGGGTGCACAGCAAGCACACGCTTGCATAGAATGTTTTTCTCCGCCCGGTCCTCGTGCGCGTCCACCTTCACCTCCCCTGATGGCGATGCGGCCAGTGGGTACAAAGGTATTCCTCAGGTGGTGGGCGCCGCCACCTGGAGGGGTAAGCTGAGACCCCTGTCCAAGGCGGGTGGGTTATCTGCGTCTCTCATGGACAGAGCCCACACCGCTACGGGCCATGCCGCTTCTGCCCTGCACCACGGCGCCTGGCTGTGCTGCACAGGGGCAGTTCTTCCCCAGGATTATGCGTAAGCACCACGCGGTGGTCAACTATGCTCTCATGACCTTCAAGTCGGCCACCCGTGCGTCGCCGAGAGCGCTCTTCCCGTGGCTCCAAAACGCTCCGCCGTCACAGCCGGTTCCACTGGCTAGTGACTGCGCCGAGCCTTCCCCGCAGGAAGCTGACGCTTCCGTCACAGGTCGCCGTTAAGTTCGGTAATCAGACCGTGAAGCGAACCTGAGGTGGACCGCTTGGAGAGGAGGAGAATCGTTCTTTCCCCGGTGGAGGGCCGGGGCTCCCCCGCGAATGAATGTAGCGATCCTTTCCACACCCTCTGGGTGTGGAAGCCCAATTGCTGCCAGCATGGGACGCGCTGCCTTCCAGCTCTCAGCTTTGGTACATTTCACCACAGCCTTTGAGGGTGCCAGAGGATGAGCTCCTTTCTCGCACATCCAGCCTCTCCGCAGGATCCTGGGACGAAGCTAAGAGTCAATCTCTTATTTTCAGTTCTTCCTCGGGATGCTCTGCTGCCCCCCGCGGGTACGTCAGCGATCGTTCCGGTTATGCTGCTCGTCCAGACTCTGTCAGCCTGGTTAGCGCTGCTCACAGCCCATCGTAGTAGCTCACACGGACGGTCAGACTCGGCTATGCGTTTCAATTTGCTGTTGGCCTCCCGAGTTCACGGGTGTGTATTTAAGCGGTCATCGCTATGGCACCCCTGTCTCGCGAGAGAAGATTGTTATCCTCCTGGCGAAGGATACAATCGAGCCGGTCCCTCCAGCTGAGATGAAGAGTGGGTTTACTTACCCTACTTCATCGTACCCAGAGAGCGGTGGGTTATACCAATCCTATCTGCACGTTTTGATCTGTCATCTGTTCAGGTACCGATCAAGATGCTTATGCAGAAACGTATCCCCCAGTGCATCCGTCCGTGGGATTGGTTGCAGCTATAGACCTGAAGGACGCTCACTCCATGTCTCGCTCTCTCCCTCCTTATACCGTGTTTTTTCCGGTGTGTGACGGGGGCCGAGCATGGCAGTAAACGGCCCTCCCCTTCGGGGTCTCCCTGTTTCCATGCGTGGAGGATGCCCTGTGCCTCTTCGGTGCGCACACATCTGCATTTTTGACTATTCATTGATTGGTTTATTTTTTTTCAGGTCTTTGAACTAGTCAATTATGCACAGGGACTTGGTGCTCCAGCACCTCAGCCTGTTGGGGTTTTGGATCAACCGAGAATGAGCAAGCTCTCCCCCGGGCAGAGCTTCTGTAATCTTAGGTTGGAGCTGGACTTGGTCTCCATGGTGTGCTTTTAGCGCGCCGGGCTAGTGCTGCCCTGTCCGATTGATTCGGCAGTTATAGTGGTCTCACTGAAGTTTTTCAGAGGCTCCTGGGGCATATGACATTGGCAGCCGCTATCACGCCGCTCAATTGATCAATTAAAAGCACCTCAGTGCTGGCTTCGCGATCGGGTCCCCAGATGGGCATGGCGCTTGGAGACGCACCAAGCTGCTTTCCCTGCTCTGCACGAATGCGCTAGCTCTCAGCTGGCCCTGGGTTTACGCAATATGTGTTTTTCCCCAGTGAGCCTGCGCGTACAGACTCTGTGCAAGGTCGGGGAGACGAGGCAACGTTCTGGTACCCTCACTGAGGGTTTCTAGACAGAGCGCGGAAGACTTAGGTGACCTATCAGTAGATGGTTAACACCATCACTCAGGCTAGAGCACCCTGTATAGGCAAGCCTATGTCCTGTAGTGGAGTAGTGAGCCTGCAAGTGTTGCCTGCGGAGGAGGCAGACCCAGCCCTTTCAATGCTATGTCCGCGCACTGCGCTTAATGTGACACGTAGAGCATACGTCTCTAAGCAGCTCTTTTCTGTTATGATCGGAAGAAGGGAAGTGCCGTATCAATGCAGAGTTTGGTCCAATTTATAGTTTATGCCATCGCCCTTGCTTCAGGTGCCACACTAACAAAAGCGGTGCCTCCTTTTCGGCGTGAGTACCCAGCGCCACTTAACAGATTATTTAGAGCTGCGGGCTGGGCGACACCTAACACATTTGTGAGATTTTATAATCCTCGAGTGGAGTCTGTTTCCTCCCGATTACTGGGTTACTAGGGTCAATCGGGATGAAATTAAGCTCGGTGTCAAAAACGCTTGCTGCGCCATGCTCCCTAACTCGAAGATACGTGCGCTTTTTCTATTCTGCTAGTAAGTTTCCTGCTTGGCGAACCATAGAGAATTTCTCCGAGGCCCCCAGCACCCAACTCAGCGGAGGAGCCGGGTGCCTGGCTCAGTGTGATGTCTGGTATGCCCACTCTTGGTCTACCCACATGCTGAGGTTCGGTGCCAGCTATGCGCGGTCCCCGATGGCGATCCCATATGATTATTTCAGCCACAGAGTTTTCCCCCTGACCAGGCGGACCTGTGTCTTCCCTACCAGCTAACCAGCTTATCATATGTAGCACTCCCCCTCCATAGGGCTAGTTGTAGTAGTAGGAGTAGTAGTAGTAGTATGTTCTTATTGCCATCAAGTCTACCCTCTTGGGTAGCAGGTGGTCTCCGCAGCGTCCTCCCCCTTTGGGGACTGGCACGCTTTCCCAACATACCGTCCTATTTATAAAATCCCTAGACTATATTAGCTAGGTAAAAGTACATTTACGACCCCCGATCTAAATTCTAATTATTTCCATGTAATGGCAATTTTTTGGGCCTAGGGGACGTTGGAAGGTTGCGCTCTTGGTGATGCTTGTGCGCTCACGCTACGCAAACTTCACATCAGGAGCGTGACAGGTTTAGCTGCTGTGGCGTTTTCCATACAGTCTCCCATAGTCTGTTACCAGACACACGTTGAAGTTCCCATGATGGGGAATGTCCTGGTTACGTCCGTAACCCACGTTCCCAGAATAGGGAACAGAGACGTGTGTCTCCACTGCCACAGCAGCGGAGTCTCCAGCTGTTAGCTGAGTGATCGGCTCTTCAGCAGGCAAAAATTCTAATGCTCGCTTCTCAGCAGCCGGCTGATATATCCCACTAATGGCTAATCACTGGCAGCTGTGGAGCTGAGCTCCACCAATTCATTTGGCATTCATTGGCCCGTTTATTTACTCTTCAGAGTGATTGGTTGCCTGGCGTACTCCCATAGTCTGTTACCAGACACACGTCTCCATTCCCTATTCGGGGAACGTGGGTTACGGACGTAACCAGGACGTTTTCTGTGCACACGCGGAGATGCATCAGTTTGTTTTTTGATTAAATTACATTGCTTTTACCAGCGTTGGTTCGGTTGCACATAGAGAATAATGTCTTTATTTCGGAATTACCACTCTTAATAAATACACTTGCATATGAAGTAAATGATATCTCAAAGCATTTACTGGGGCACTGGCGATAAATTGGCCACTGGCCAGTAAATTGGGTCTAGCGACGCCCCTGGTCTTCACTCAGCCTGCATTTGATGGCTGCTGCGGGGCAGGGGCATGAATTTATTCAGTGTTGATGTTTTGTTTGGCACCCATTTCCCCAATCAACATACACTCTCATCACTGGTAGTTTCTACTGTGCTGTGTAAGACCCTAATTTAGAGTAGGAGCTATGTAGTTTACCCAAAAATGATGCTTCCATTAAAAGTTCTAGGAAATATGCAAACATTCCTCTGTTGCTAAAGCCTTTAGTTACAAAGCTACTTATAGTCAACAGAATGTCTAAAAGGGACCATCCAAATAAAATGCAACCGAAATTGTGACTTGAATATCTGCCTGTTATATATGTGTTTTTAATCTTGCTTTACTTAAAAAAGATTAGGTTAGGCACTCAAAAATGAAAAAACACAATTGCTTTCTCATTGAAAGCAATAGCCCACGTCAAAATGGTACCTGCGGGACCTGACCAAGCATATATATGAGACTTGTTGGGGAAGAGAACATGTCTTTTTAAACATCTCTAAAACCATTAGCTACCACATTTCAAAGTTAATCCTGAAGCACAGCAAATCTGTGACTGGTTTAATCTACCCGTGCTGTGCACAGTACACATTTCGGTTATCTACATTTTCCAGTTGCAGGTCGTCCCCAGTGTGAACTCCTATTATGGCACTACTCTTATCGGAGCTGTTTGTAGGAGCAATCTGAATGAATGTTTACTGCACTAATTGAGTTGTCGACCCCCTTGTTCGAATTATTCACAGCGTTTATCAGTAATGCGACCAGCGATACAGATGTTGTTTAGCAGCTCTCAAGCAACTCGTTTCATTATTCCTGCAAAGATATCATTACACCAGATACCCCAAGCTCATGTCTAGCACTGTTTTACTAGTAAAATAAGGCTTTTTTTTCCCCCCTTGCAGACTGCATATAAGTTACTCTTATGACCACAGAGGGTCTCTCAGCACAGCTAACGTTGCAGTACTTTGCCTGTGAACACTTATATTCTCTTTTATGCTGTGCCACTGGTGTCTCATTTTCATGATTTAGACAGTGTTTCGCTGCAGTCTTGCCAATTGCTTTATAATAATAGGTTAAACAATGCAGAGTGATGACTTTATCATCGCTGCTGAGCGTAAATGACAGTTACATTTTTGCCTACTGATGAGGTTGCTGTAAACAGTCATTAAATTGTTCTTCTCTGTTTCACCATCACTTTGGGGATTTTAAACAAACACTCGTCGGAATAAACGTAGTGGAAACGTTTGAAATAAACCTAAAATGAAACAATATGCAAATTCTGGCTGGCACGGATAGTTATGTCTGTTTTATAGTCTGAAATTAAATGTATTATTTTGTAAAACAATATATAATAAATATAAAATAAACAATAAAATAAATTCTTTTTAAATGCTACATGCAGGAATAGATATCAATAGGTATGTTAGTGAATTAATTTTACCATGGAATTTAGCCATCACAATATTACAAAGTATAAATATGGATACACATTTTGTGATTTACTAATGATTTAAACATTTATTTTAAATATTAAAGAGTGTTATTTTAAGTGAGTGTTAGACAACAACAATAATCTAAATATAAAAATATGAAAAATGAGCATTAATAATTTATAAGTGTAAGTGTGTGTAACAAATTGTGTGTAATTTATTATCATTATTATCATGATTATTAGTAGCATTATTATCAGAAGCATAATTATTATCATCATTATTAATTACAAAACCAATTTTTATGGTTGTTTTACATTGCTTTTAAGCATTAAGGACATATGTCTAGAGACATATTAATCATTCCAGATTTTCAGATGGATATTTAGATAGAAGGGGCGACGCGGTGGCGCAGTGGGTAGCACGTTCGCCTCACAGCAAGAAGGTCGCTGGTTCGAGCCTCGGCTGGGTCAGTTGGCATTTCTGTGTGGAGTTTGCATGTTCTCCCCGTGTTCGCGTGGGTTTCCTCCGGGTGCTCCGGTTTCCCCCACAAGTCCAAAGACATGCGGTATAGGTGAATTGGGTAAGCTAAAATTGTCCGTAGTGTATGTGTGTGAATGAGTGTGTATGAATGTTTCCCAGTGATGGGTTGCAGCTGGAAGGGCATCCGCTGCGTAAAAACATATGCTGGATAAGTTGGCGGTTCATCCCGCTGTGGCGACCCCAGATTAATAAAGGGACTAAGCCGAAAAGAAAATGAATGAATGAATGAATATTTAGATAGATAGGGCTGCACGGTGGCGCAGTGGGTAGCACGTTCGCCTCACAGCAAGAAGGTTGCTGGTTCGAGCCTCGGCTGGGTCAGTTGGCATTTCTGTGTGGTGTTTGCATGTTCTCCCCGTGTTGGCGTGGGTTTCCTCCGGGTGCTCCGGTTTCCCCCACAAGTCCAAAGACATGCGCTTTAGGTGAATTGGGTAGGTTAAATTGTCCGTAGTGTATGAGTGTGTATGGATGTTACTCAGTGATGGGTTGCAGCTGGAAGGGCATCCGCTGCATGAAACATATGCTGGATAAGTTGGCGGTTCATTCCGCTGTGGCGACCCCAGATTAATAAAGGGACTAAGCCGAAAAGAAAATGAATGAATGAATGAATTTAGATAGATATAAGAAAGCCCAATAAAAAGAGAAATGTGTTACCGAGGGATACATACACAACCTACTACTGCTTAAATTTCCTAAACCATCACATATGATCTCCAGCTAAGCCTCTAATATCCTTTTAAGACATGGTAATAACTCACTTATGTTTTTTTGCACAGAATAAATCAACATTGTATCGCTGCATTTAGATGCAATCATTTCTCAGGGGAAGTATTTGCAACAGTCGCACGGCTCTAGCGCTCTCCTAGATAGGAAACTGTTTACTACAGTAACTGATGTGTACGACGACATAATTGATAGTGAATGACAAACAGCAAAGCAAGATTTGCGCTCTCTCATCTCTCAGGCATGGATATTTTAATAGTCGAGTAGGCAAAGCAGACTGCAGATACACTCAGGGATATAATACAGTTTTCCCCTTTGATTCTGCCCATGCATGGTGTCAAAATCAAAGATTACACTATCACAACTTAATTGGAATTTCTGAAGTTAAACGAGTTCAACACGGGTACTTGGAGATGAGATGAGGCTGATGAGATGCCTTGAGATCTGACCCGAGCCATGAATCATGAAGTGTGTCCTAAATTAATATGTGACCTCAGCTTACGCACTTGCACCGTTGATGGAACCGCAAAAATACTGAGAGGTAAAAAAAAAAAAAAAAAGAAAGAAAGAAAAAAAAAAAACAATTCCTCTGGCAGAAGTATCTGATAACTCTTATGGACTATAACCCCTCTATCACAGCCAACAAAATTGCTCTAATTCTTCACTTCAGCAGATAGCTTCAGTCGAATGGCAGCAATGCTATTATCCTGCAAAGTTGTGGGCTGATAGTCACTTTATGTTTGATTGCACAGTGTCGAAATCTCCGAACAGAGTAGCACTTTGACTTCACGTGTTACGGTTGAGTCAGTCAGTCAAGTTATTCAATCATCTGTTAACCCATTTGGATACACGCAACAAAAAAACTTTTTTTTTAAGCAATGTTTGTGCAGATAAGTCAAACCACAACATGATATTGACTTTATAATGACACCATTAATCAAAATTACTCTGGGCTCGAAACAAACACAATGCCATCCTAACATGCTAACTGCTTTCTCGAGTCTCTTAGTGTGCAGTGTGCAGAGGTTACCACTGAGGCCATTTATTTACATAATTGTTGGGCTAGAGCTCATTTTCTCAAGGACAGCAGTCTTGAGCATTGGCTTGTTAATGAGAAATTGTAGTCGTTTCATTGAGATATAATTTTCACTTTTACTCATGGTGGTCTGCTCTCGCTACTCAGTATGAGGTAATAATTCACTAGCTTATTTATTTATTTGTAGGAGGGAGGGAGGAAGGAAGTAAGAAAGAAAGAAAAAAGAAGGAAGTAAGGAAGGAAGGAAGGAAGGAAGGAAGGACAGACAGGTGGAGGGACAGACGAAAGAAAGAAAGAAAGAAAGAAAGAAAGAAAGAAAGAAAGAAAGAA
>CAIGQV010017602.1:3299011-3313969 GCA_903798115.1 Danio jaintianensis | reverse complement strand
TTATATTATATTATATTATATTATATTATATTATATTATATTATATTCATTCATTCATTCATTTTCTTTTCGGCTTAGTCCCTTTATTAATCTGGGGTCGCCACAGCGGAATGAAGCGTCAACTTATGTGGCGCATATGTTTTACACAGCGGATGCCCTTCCAGCTACAACCCAGTACTGGGAAACACCCATACACACTCATTTACAAATATACACTACAGCCAATTTAGTTTATTCAATTCACCTATACCACATGTCTTTGGACTGTGGGGGAAACCGGAGCACCCATGTCGCCCCTATATTATATTATATTATATTATATTATATTATATTATATTATATTATATTATATTATATTATATTATATTATATTATATTGTATTGTATTGTATTATATAATATTATATTATAGCTTGATTTACAGAGCGACCTAAAAATATGGAATGCTATAACACAATGTCCAGTAAGTCACAGTCTAATGTTCTATAGCTAACACATCTCGATCGCACGCAATGATTTCAAATGACATGCAGTGACAGTACCAGACAGGACCACATGCAAGTCTGTGCCCCCTGTAGTTTCCTGCTGAGTGCCACTGACAGTCCTGCATTTGTGCAGATTAACACTGGTCGTCATGGCGACCACTAAAGAAAGTCACTATTAACTTTTCCCTGTTGATAACGCAGGCTCGGGGCTAAGGACTGAGCACTGTTATTGAACAGAAGAGTATATGGACAATTCCCATCAGATCTCATGAAAGCAGTGAGTCACTGGCAAACCAAAAGCCTCTATTACTGGTATCCACTCGTAACATCGAGATGTGCAATGGCTCATACTGTACATGATAGGATTTGCTGGAACTGCCTCTTGACTCATCATTTAACTGCACTGCAAATTAAAATGAAAAATTCAAATAGAAATTGACACACTGATCCCATGATATATATATATATACACACAGTTAAAGTCAGAATTATTAGCCCTTCTGAATTATTAAACCCCCTGTATATTTTTTTCCCCAATTTGTTTAACGGAAAGACAATTTTTTTTAACACATTTCTAAACATAATAGTTTTAATAACTAATTTCTAATAACTGATTTCTTTCATCTTTGCCATGATGACAGTACATAATATTTTACTAGATATTTTTCAAGATACTAGTATTTAGCTGAAAGTGCAATTTAAAGGCTTAACTAGGTTAATTAGGTTAACTAGGCAATAAGTGTAACTAGGCAAGTCATTGTGTAACAGTGGTTTGTTCTGTAGACAATCAAAAAAAAAAAAAAACAATAAGGGGGCTAATAACAGTTTAAATTTTTTTACAAATTTTAAAAATGCTTTTATTCTATAATTTTATTTTATTTTATATAGCCGAAATAAAACAAATAATCTTTCTCCAGAAGAAAACAATATTATACTGGGGGAAAAAAAAACTTGTTCTGTTAAACATAATTTGGTAAATATTTGAAAAAGAAAATCTAATAATTTTGACTTCCACAGTTTATACTGTTTAACTATACTGCAGCGATTTGGCTTCTTAAGGGCTTTTCACACTGACAATGACAAAGCAAGCTGACATTGTTCATTTTGAAATATAGTTGATGACACAAGCAATAGAAACAGTTGCTAATGAAACTATGCTAAAGCAGCATAATGTGCAATAGTGTCACTGAGAGCAAAGCTTTTCAGTTAAATACATTTTTCAGTTCTGACATGTCGCCATTTTAAATCATGCAGCTTTTTGGTATTTCTTTTTTTTTTTTTTGAGTAAATCAACAGTTAAAGTTATCAGGCATGTGATCAGCCAAGGACAAAAAAAGAAGAAAGACGAGCCTTCAACCCTTCAAATGAATAAATAAAAAAATTATATATAATATAATATAATATAATACAAATCTTCATTCATTCGTTCATTCATTTTCTTTTCGGCTTAGTCCCTTTATTAATCTGGGGTTGCCACAGAGGAATGAACTTATCCAGCATATGTTTTACGCAGCGGATGCCCTTCCAGCTGCAACCCAACACTGGGAAACACCCACACACTATTGTATTCACACACGTACACTACGGCCAATTTTAGCTCATTCAATTCACCTATAGCGCATGTCTTTGGACTGTGGGGGAAACCGGAGCACCCGGAGGAAACCCACGAGAACACGGGGAGAACATGCAAACACAGAAATGCCAACTGACCCAGCCGGGGCTCGAACCAACGACTTTCTTGCTGTGAGGCGATCGTGCTACCCACTGTGCCACCGTGACACCAAATAATACATCTAAAAATAATAAATAATATTCTAATAGTTTGACTCGATCATGACTGACTTTCTCCTTCAACAATGTAGCTTGCAGCTTAACTCTCAAGAAACATTGTTAAAGAAATCATGCAGCAAAACTTGCAAATCTGTGGTCTGAATAATGTTGGTTCAACAGTGCAAGTGTTACATTCTGTTAGAGGATGAAGGTGAGATAACACAGAGCAGATCCTTAATAGCAACACTTTAATAAAACAAACCAAAAGAGTTCTATCTGACAAGTAAAGGGTCACAAAACTGAGTGCAATGCATACAAATACAGGACCAAAAACAAATTCGTAGAAACTGGCTCCCCTGGCCATGATGCAACACAAGAGTTTCAAAAACAGGTTGATCTGTTCTACCAGAAATTCAGTTTTTCTGTGAAGTTGTGTACAATAACCTCCGAAAACCACTCATATGTGACCACTGCCAAGTATAAGAGCCTTCCCTTGCCATTAATGCTCAGATAACACACCTACGTCTCCTTGAATTTAAAATAATGATTAATACAGTGTGTGATGTACATAAATGTACCAATATCAGTCCGCATGATAATTAGTTAATAGAACAAATCTGTAATGGAATCATGCTATCATTGTAATGCTATCATAACACGGTAAGTAAGTGTAAATTTTAGTACCTAAAAAATACAAAATAAGACATTTTGAAAAGGTACCGCCCGTGACAGTTTTTGCACCTTTATTGCAAAGGAGGAGTGAAGGAGGAAAAAAAACAGAAAACAATAATGTCGAACAATATTTTCTGATAATAAATCACATAAAGGTTGAACCAATGTCAGATTATTGCTGTAAATAATGAACGAGGCATCTGTTATTTTTATTCTCAGTTTTACTATATTTACAGCTGTCTGATTAATTCACAGCATGGAATGAACATGGCTATTCTCCACGATTTCCTCAAGCTATAGAGCACATTTGCACTTCAAAAAATTACACATTCAGTCTCTTTATACACTAAACCTATATTTACACAGCCAGTGTAAATTTAACTGTTCAGGCATACCTGTAAGGGTTAATATGGAAGCGATATTTTGTTGTGTTTACTATTCATGTAGTTGTGGTGCTGAATTATGTCTTATGAGACAGTGGCAGAAACATAGGAAGCTGACATACAAGGCCTTATTTCATGCTGCCATCTCTGGTCTCAAAACTCAATGGGGTGTTTTAGACCAGACCAACTAGCAATATGTTGCCATTTTCTGAGCATTGCTTCTGCAAAAAACATTCAGCATGTTTTCTGCAAACAATGTCTGACATTTTGTGTGTTAAGTGCCACAAGAAATTGAAAAAAATCTACTCTATTTTACAGGTTTGTTTCCAAAAGGCATCATTAATCACTTTAACAGCTTGCAAGTTCTGCCATTACCAACAAAGTTCAGAGATCTGGCATTTCTTGAAACCTTTGTTCTGATGAACATTTGTAAGGTAACAGTAAAGCTGTGATGATAAACTAATACATTGCAAATTAAGAAATGATTTTACATCAATTCTGAGATTAGGTTTTACCAACAGATGGCCCTGTATGCTTTGGAAACAGCCGTACTCTGCCTCCACATTTTCTTGAACCTAAAAAAATCACAAAAAATATTAAGCAAATTACAGGAGTCCTCATAGTGAGCTGTGTTTACATTAATCTTGACCACTTACTAGGGCTGGCAATTAATCGTAAAGTAAACCTATAATCAATCAAATTTTTCCAGGTCGATTTTTTCGATTACTTTCCCTACCGCGTGTGGAGTCACGTGACCACACTCTCTTAAAGTCTGATTTATACTTCTGAGTCAAACACACGTATGGTCCGGCGCGGCCTTCGCTTGGTCGCAAACCCCTTGCCGTGGCTGATGCGCATCTCTCAATAAAAAATTTAACTTACCTTATGATTAAAGGTAACGGCGATCACTCGCCGCAGAAGTATAAATCAGCCTTGGCTGAATAATACTTCTTCGGCCACTTTGCAGCCACATCTGATCTCTGGTCAAGAAGACGAAGGACCCATTGTTGAGCCTTACTTTGCACTACATTGACGATGACTGAAAGCTGTGCCAGAGATACCTTGAGATGGCATATTTTCCATTATATTAAAATGATTCTTTACATTAAAATATTTGTTTACATAACATGCAAGAAATGCACTGAATGCATTTAAAATATTATTTACAGGATATACAAGAG
Source organism: Danio jaintianensis (assembly GCA_903798115.1). Taxonomy (NCBI): domain Eukaryota; kingdom Metazoa; phylum Chordata; class Actinopteri; order Cypriniformes; family Danionidae; genus Danio; species Danio jaintianensis. The sequence goes on along the minus strand of CAIGQV010017602.1, from coordinate 3,309,478 downwards.
TTATTTTATTTAGAAGAGATACTGCTTATTTTCTACTTTTCATATGAAAATAATTTATTTTGTTAGTGCAAGTTATTTGTTTTCACTTATTTATAAGAAAAAAGTGACTGTTCATTTTAGGCAATGTGCGTTTTAATTTCAGTTGTTCAACGTTGATGTTCAATAAATAATCATAGATAGTAGATAGTGTTTCTTTCAAGAGCACACAAGCGCTCTTCTTCATGAGCATTTGAGAGAGAAGTAAAAAAATTGCCTAGGGCACCATCTGCTGTTAAAAACTAAGCTCAGAATCAATTCTAGAGAGAATTGCAATGCATTCCAGAAATCTAAGAAACGGTCCACCGTTTGCATCAATTTAAGAAATGCATCAATTTATCATTGCTAACATGACCACAAAGCTGTGCTTACACTACAAAAATGCTGGGTTAATTCAAACATATTTGAGTAAAATTTGTGTAATATTAAATCTAAAAATGTAATTTTTAGATTTGGGTTCATTTTGGGTTCAAATAAACCAGCATTTTTTACAGAACAGAAGCATAAACTTTTCATAATATTACATAAAGAATGAAGTATATGCATGGTGACTTAAATTTTTTGATTAAGCCCACTCTGGCACTTCCAGTGAACTGTTACGCCATTATAAACTCACCATGTTTAAGAGCTGGTTTGTTTAAAATCAATAATCTTGACTGCCTGATTGAGATACAATATAAAGTGTGGTTCACATCAGACAGTAAGTACTGCATTGAATATCATTGTTCCACCCCATGTCTTTAAAATATGGAAATCTATTTACCAAAGTATTTTCTGCGCTCACCAGCTGCTCCTGACAGCACATGCGTTTAAACAGCCTTTCATCTCATTTTACACTTGAACAACTAAATGACTGCTTATGTCTATTTAAAGAATGTCAGGGTTCTGCCACTCCAGTCTTGTAAATTCTTGTTTTGGTGGCAGAGTCCAGACACTAGTCCTGTCTTGTCCTGTATGTTGTGCTCGGCTCGAGTTATCTCGGGTCGAGCACTCGTTTTCTGTCATTGTGTGTCTCTGTTTGAGTGCCATCGTGACTGCGCTCGGGTCGTGCGCGCTCCCGCTTGATGAGGGCGCGTGAGGTCCGGGCGTGCTCTAGATGCGCGCTCTTGTGCTGGTGTGTTTTGTTGTTGTGTTCGCGGCATGGTGTTTCGTTCTCAGCGCTGCAGTCTAGTCTGTTTCGGTTGGCGCTGGATTGGAACATGCATGTCGCATGTGTGAGCGCACAGTAAGGTGTTTTCACTTATCGTGTGCTCGTGTCTTGCATTCTGTTTGTGGTGTTGTCTAAGCACGTGGCTCTGTGTTTACATTGTGGCCGCGTGCTTTAGTTTTGTGCTTTGTGAACACGCGGTTAATGAGTTCTCTCATTGGCTGCGTGTTCTAGTCTCATTTCATGTGAGCGCATGGCTTGTGTTGTTTCTTTGTGTCATGTGCTTTCCCGTCTATTGTCTAGTCCCACCCACCTTGTTAACCCATTATTAGTTTATCCTGTTCACCTGTCTGTGTGTTAATTATTTCTGCTTATATTCTCCTCATGTCTGCTGTCCTGTGCCAGTTTGTCGTCAATAATCCCTTGTGTTCCTGCTCCAGTCCTGTCTTCCCAGCCCAGGCAAGTTTGTGTGCCTTTTTGTGTTTTAGTTATGTTTTTCCCCCTCGGGGTTGTTTTTGTTGCCTTTTTGTTTTCTTTTTATTATTAATATAACCCATTTTAGTTTCTGCAATTGAGTCCTCGCTCCTTTCCCCACCCACTGACCGTGACAAAGAACTACACTTTGATTAAATTACCTTTTCGATGCTGTAAAAAGAACCTTGTGGTATTGAAAATAGTCATATCATCCTGACGTAGAGAGAATCTGCAATAAATCAAACATAACAAAATAGAATAAAAACAGTGAATAAGTCCACAGCTGCCAAGTCCATTACAACAGAATCTTGTGTTGTCTTTAAGCATTCAGCTTATTTTGTGTGCAAAATACATTTTATATAATTATCAGGCATGTAGATTAATGACAAGTTTCCCCCAGATGAATATCCCAGAGAATACTGTACAATGGAACTACAGTCCAGAAATTACCAAACCCAAATTAATATGTTTTGGGAAATTTTAAATAACATTTTAATAAACATGAGTTAACAAGAGAAACATAAATATAAAATTTTGAATCTAACTGTTTAATAAATCTACCTTGTGTACTTATTTATGCTGAACACAGGTGTTACAGAAATGACACTCTTCAGCTTAAACCCTTGTTTTTTGTGTGTGTTCTCTCTCTGTCTGTATTTAAAATACAGTCTAAAAAGCACCTCACACCTTCCTGTCAAAGCACAATTAGAGCTAATATGTGACCTGACGTAATTACTTCTCCACTACAAACGAGTTCATTGACCTACTACTTACAGATTTTACTGCAGCTCAAACTCTGCATCAACGCAGACAAAAACTGCTCCCATAAATACACCCGTGCTGTGCTGACGTCCTCTCTGATGTCATCAGTCACGGTGCATCTGGAACACGGTCTCTGTGGATTCAGCCTCTCAAATCCCTCTCGAGGACACAGAGACAAAGCAATATGACGTATCCCACAAGCTCCAGTATTATATCCATCTTCTTTCTACAGCTTAAGATCAACAAAAAGGGACTTACATCAGCTCCTGCTGCCCTACAGCGATGCAATATGATACGGATGCAGTTTAATCTTTTTATAATGCATAATTTAAATTATATGTATATTTGTTTTCTTTTTGAAAAACATGAGAGTGCTTTTATAGAAAAATCACCATTTGCAGTCAATTTACATTACATTTACATATTTGGCTGATACTTTATATAAAGCAACTACTTACATTACATTTTATAAGTTCTTGCTTTCCCAAGGAATCAAACCCACAACCTATTTGGATTACAGAAAAGCTGTAAATGAACTTAAGTAATGTGACAAATTTTGGAGTGAAAATGGGCATTTAGTGCAGGAAAATTTAAAGGAATAGAACACCCAAAAATTAAATCAGCCTATAATTTAGGAGACATGCCTTTTCTACTCCATATGCACTAGACATATTCTTCTAAACACTCCGTGTTTCTGGAAAACATTGTGCAATTCTGAATGTACTTCACATAAGTGAGTGATTAAAAATCATACTTAATCGGATCTTTTGACATTCAAATTTGGCCACAGGTTTCCTGTGATGTTTGCATTTATGGGTAGTGTAAGGCAATAGAATACACAGTTTTTTACAGCATCAAATACATTAAGCCTATGGAGAGCCCTTGCAAACCACATATACAAGTGTGTGGGTTTAAAAAAAACTGCTAAACTAACTTGTCATGACCACTATATTGCTGCTCTCTTGTGATTTGAAGCGCTTCTTCTATTCTATAAATGAGTAAATGTAAATGTAAATTTACTCACACTAAAGCCACCCTCTGTGTATATAACTTTCTTCTATCATACAAAAAAATCAGAGTAATTTAAAATTTTAACCTGGCTTCTATACTGTATAATAGTGTTTAATTAAATCCATTGTAAAACTAACCCATTCTCTGCTAGGGCGTCACTGTTAATGCGTCACTGACTTCTAATGGCTGCTTAATGCTCGGTATTGACAACTTCATGGCTGACCTCTGACTCGAAGAATGACGCAAGACACAGTCGTAGCAGAAGCTCCACTGAGGGTAGATGAGCGAGAATATCTAAGTCCATTAACTAATCGAAAGTGGAAAGCGAGAAGTTAAAATGTCTGAATATTTCACCATCATGCGTCAAGTCAGGGACCCACAGGAAGTCAATAATTTGAGTTTATAATATCAAAAAAGATGAAATATGTTTCTTAAAAAAACACACTGATCCACTTCATAAAACATGTGTTAACCCCCTGGCAGCATATAGGTTAGTTTTATGACAGATTTATGCACTTTTGGAAGCTTCAAGTAAAGGACCACTACCTAACACCATTATACAGCATAGAAAAGTCAGAAAAAACACCTCCGACTGCATTTATCCACCTGATTCGAATATTATCACTTAATTGAATGAGCGTTATCAGTGGATATCAGCTGATAGATTTGGGCCAGTAGGAGCCTTCTGCGCCTACTAGTAGGCTCAGAAGGCTGTAATCATCCATCCACATGGTTAATCAGCGATACTAATAGAGAAGACTCCAGATCCAGATCTGTTTTTTTACATTAATGTGACGGTTGGGTTTAGGGTTGGGGTAGGGGTAGATGTTAATAAAATATAGTAAATGGGATATTTAATAAATAACACAAATAATTCTCGCTAACTTCCGGCCGTAGCTGTATGTGATCTATAGCTGATTAACCATGTGGATGGATGATGGCAGCCTTCTGAGCCCATTCAATCAAGTGATAACATTCGAATCGGCTGATTTATCTGACTCTGGCTTGAACGGCAGTAAATTATAAGGTAATGATTCTTTTGGGGTAAACTCTTCCTTTAACTAATTATGTTATATATGTCATTAATAAGTGGGCAGTATTTACCAGAACAACTCAAATAAAATATAAAAGTACTGAGTAGCCTGTGTGAAGCCAAATAATATTTTTCATAGCTTGTGCCAATAAATCTGTTGAAGAACATGTTTTTAAAAGGCACACAGGGTCAAGTTTGCTTTCTTGTTGCAAGCTAAATCCTGCCTCTTTTACAGGAAAATTGTGATTTTATCCTCTCGGGTTTAACATAAACATAATTTTCAGCAGGAAGTCGCACGCCAGTGATTAAAATGTGAAGTCTCAAAGGAATAACTGACTTAAGTAAAGAGCCAGAGACTTTTCTGACAGCCGAATGAAGCGCATTTTGGTCATTTTCTAAATCCTTTAATTATTAAACATGGCCTCTGGAAAGAAGATAGCATCAGCTTTTAAAAAACACAAGAAAGAAAATCCCATTTCTGCATTTTCCATAGGGAAACAAAGAAAGAGATTAAAGGAAAGAACTGATCTTGGTGCATCTTAATTGCCCTGATTTACAGGCGCAGTAAATTTGTCTTAATAACTCTGTTGAACGGCTTTAAAACAAATGCACTGCGCTCAGGCACGAAATATGAGTGCTATCTTGTGGATATGATTGAGATCAATTCATAAATACTCGCATGAAAATTTAGTATGCATTTTAAATGGAAAACTGTCATAACCTCCCACCCGACCCAACTTATCTCCGTTGGTAACAGTGTTTATTTTGTGTGCCATCTTAACCTTTGAAGGATGTTTCTAGCTGTGAAATACTAGAGCAATAATCTTATTAGATTCACTCATACAACAATGAACACACACACACACACACAGAATCACACAAGGTCGTAAATACACAAGCCTTATCGTGCAGCCATCTTATTCTGGCCACTGAGTTCAGAGGGAATACTCAATTTTACCCACAAGGCCTGGTTATAGCTTGTGCTTGGTTGTTATGCATTAACAGGCCATAACAGAGCAAGAAAATATGAGAAACTCAGATATGTTGTGGATGCAAGTAAAGATCCCCATAACCCTTTCACCCTTGCAGCAGCTGCAAAAAAAATTGTTGTTATTGTTTGGGGGGGGCTGGACAAAAATCATCAGTTTTGATTGACAGATTCTTTTCAGCTCTGCTACAACAACTTTTGATGTGCAAGATTTAATGCTGCAGTTTACAAAAGTGACATTTATTTAGCTTTTTATTATAGTTTGAAACAATATAGTGTAGTTTGTATTGGTCATGGAAATATGTTTACAAAATAATAAGCATCCCGCATTTAATTTTTTTTATGGATTTTATTTATTAGTGTGTGTAAGTATTTTATTTATAAATTTACTTTTTTCATCTTCATGTGATAATTTTTTTCAGGGCGATGGTCACGTAACAGAAAAGCTTATTTTAAACATGAATAATGGAATCATGTCACTATGTTGGTCCCCTTATATTTAATAATAATAATCATCATCATCACCATAATAAGTATTATGATGATGTTGATGATTATTGTTGCAATCAGTAAAACCTCTAAATAATTTTTGCAGACTAGAATCAAGTTTTCTTGAATATAAAAATGTATAGATTTGAACTCATCATAAAGTCATCATAAGTGCCAAAGGCTTTTATAATGTTACAAAAGTAATCTATTCAAACACTAGCTGTTCAGATTTATTGTATAATAACAATTCTTAAAAGTAATAATTTTTCACAAAACAAATTGTTTCAGTAATAAACAATAAATAATGTTTACAAAGAACAAAATCAGCATATTAGAACGATTTCAGAAGGATCCTGTCACACTGCAGACTTGGGTAAAAATAGATCACTTAAAATTCACAATATTGCTGTTTTTTTTTTTTTACTGGAAATCTTTCCCAAACTTTTTTGAATGGTATTACAGTATGTATGAACAACGCATTTTGATTTCAATTCCAACACATCATCTGTTTTGCAGCCACACTATGTTTGCTCTGTACTTTAGTTTGTTTGGTAGCTTTAAAAAAAAAAAAAAAGTTTCTTTGGTTTATTTACATTTAGATGGTGCAACACTTCTCCTGTCCCACACCATACCAGCAGACAGAAATTGACTGATAAATAAAAGATTCACAGAGTGCTCAGGCATACTGTATCACTCAAAGATTTTGTTGTTACTATACTCTATATACTGAGCTATATGTTTTATAGTATCGATAATCATAATAATTGGCTTTCTGCAGCTGTTGTAAACAAGTTGAATCTATTGCATGTTCTGTACACCCCATCTGACAAATAACTGTAAAAATGTGAAATAATATATTTTATTATCAGTTAAAATAAGGCTTATTCAATCATAAATAGTGTGTCATTTTATGTAGGCCTGACTGCGTTTACAAAAATATTTTCCAGATTTTCTTACTCATCCTATGTAAACATTTTATCTGGAATTTTAAGGCATTATTCTTCAGAATAATTCCAAAGAGCTCTATACAAACATAAGACCTTTTTTGGAGAATGCTGGCTGATCAATATTTATTTAGACATAAAAAACAGAGCTACAGCCTAAGGGTGCGTCTGGTTAAGCCTTTTAACATTAAACAGTGCCCATTCAAACTCACCGTACCTTGTAAAAAGTTTTGCTTCTCTCACAGTACACCATGGAAAATAAAATATTTTAGTCTAACTTTGAGCTGCACATACACATTATAACTCTCATCATTTAAAAAAAAATTAATTTGAAAAATCTAGAGGAAATGCCTGGTTTTGTCTCTTAAAGGGATAGTTCACCAAAAATGAAAATTCTTGAAAAAGTACTTACTGTAGGCTAGTAAATTGTGATTTTACATCACAATTTAACTTTAACTTTTCAACTTTACAACAACAATATAGAAAATAGTTCTTCAAAATAGTCGGGGTTTGAAAAGTCATTGGTCCCTTGATTTAATACTTTTAGAGCTACCTTTTGCTTTAATTACAGCCATCAATCTTTTTTGGATATGCCTGTACTAGCTTTGCACACCTTGGGAAATATTTGCCAATCTTTCCTTGCTGAACTGCTCAGGTTCAGTCAAAATCTTTGGTGAGTGGCAATAAACTGCTCTCTTCAAATCCATCCACAGATTTTCGATTGGATTTAAGTCAGGGCTCTGACCTGGCCACTTAAGGACATTCACCTTCTTATCCTTGAGCCATTTTGTTGTAGTTGTTTTGGCAGCATGTTTAGGGTCATTGGAAGGGCAGTGACCTGCCCGTCTTCAGCCAGCTGACAGATGCAGGTTTTCCTCAAGATTTTGGATGCACTTGGCAGTGTTCTTTTTCCCTTCAGTCCTGACCAATCGCCAAGTGCCTGCTGAAGAGAAACACCCCCACAACATAATGCTGCCACCATCGTGCTTAACACCAAGTTTGCTGTTCACCAAACATAGCACTTGGAGAACAGTCCAAAAAAGTCAATTTTGGTCTCATCAGATAAATTCTTTTGCCAGAGGGTATCAGACTCTTCCAAATGTGTTGTTTTGCATAGTGCAAACAAGACTGGATGTGACACTTTTTTCTCTCTCTTTTTAATAAAAGGCTTCTTTTGTGCCAATCTACCATACAAGGCCAGCTTTGTGTAAAGCTTGAGAGAAATAGTTGTCACATGCCCAGACTGAGCAGACCCAGCCATAAAACCATGCAAGTCTCTCAAAGTTGCCTGGTAGCTTCTCTTATCAATGTCCTTCTGGCTCTGTCATCCAATTTGCTTAACACAGGCAATGTGCTGGTGGTGCCTGACACTTTCCTATTCTTAAGGATGCTCTGAACAGTACTCTGAGGGAGAGCTAAAGCAAGTGGTCTTTTAAACCACTTTATCAACCATGGTGAAGCTCCTTTTATTCTTAAGTAATCAACTCTTAAGAATCTTTTTATTATTTATTTATTTTTCTGCTTTTGTACCAATTCGTATGTGATTTCTCCCCCCACTCTTCATTGGAAGAAGTTGCACAGAAATAGTTGATGCATATGTGGTTGTGGCTTGTATTGGGTGAGAGTAATTTGCCAGCCGATCTACTCATGAGCTCCCGATGATTTTTAAACATGTCAAAAATGTTAGTGAGCTGTCAGCTTGGATTTGTGAGGTGTGTGGCTGAACGAGACAATTTGTCAATCAATCTGAAACTGACCAATCTTGAGGATAAACTCGTTGAACTACTGGGTGATGTGCCATGCATGTGTCATCAGAGATCATTGTTTACAGTCTAAGCTTTATTATTCACACACACACACACACACACACACACACACACACAAACACGCACATGCACACGTGCACACGCGCACACGCACACACACACACACGGTGACTAGACATCCAAATTTCCCAACGCTGTACTTGTAGCAATCATTCAAGGCTTGTATCAAGATTGACTCTTTGACGCGTAAGATCACACCGGTGTGATCAGTCTAGGCTGGTCCCTGGAGCATACAATCACATTGGTGTGTTGAAAGTTGTAAATAAAGCTGAAAAGTTATTTGAAAAGGGGTTTAATTTCAGGCATTCTGACAAATAAAGTAACTAGTTTAAAGGGGTATGATGAATTTTTATAGGCATTGTAAATACTGTGACTCATTTACGTTTTTAAATATTCATATACTCTTTGCTGAATTTTTTGTATTTAACATTCCACTGATGGGAACTCCAAAATCATTTAGCTCCAATTGTTGCCTCAAGTTCTACTAGTTTGAGTTCTGCTTTAGCATTTGTATGCACACGTTTTGATGTGAAATAATTTGCTGCACTCAAGAAAATGTAATTTCCTTTTCTCCACCAAAAATACTGCTGACCTCAAATCAGAAACAAACCAATTTTATCCCCAGAATAGACAACCTTGCTGTCTAAATGCTTTTCGATATATTTGTGCAGGAAGACTAGCTAGAGAAAGAACCTTTGTTTCATGCTAAAGTGTCATTTCAAGACGCCTTAAGCCTTGTGGTTGGTACAACAATAACATCCTAGACAGGGCTTTTACCACCCCACAACCCACCAAGGTAATGTGACAGGTGAAAGGTAATTCAAATCAATAGCCAGTTTGGAGGGCTATGATTCATAAATTATGTTCTATCATTTTTTTATGCTATCACGATCAGAACCCTCTTCTAATGGAGCCTCAAATATTAGCTAAATAAAGCGTTTAGAGTGTTTCAAACATTTAAAGAGTGAAAAGACACATTTAAAATGCAAACATAATGTAATATAGACCATTCTCTTTCCATGTTTTGTTGTTGTTGTTGTTTTTTAAATACTTTTTCAATACAAGGCTCTCGCCTTGACTTATATTGTGACTGGTGGCTAGTGGAATTTCTGATTGGTAAGTAACATACAATTTTGGTAGTCTGTCCATTTCAAATATTGATCCTCGAATGTGTTAAATATATTTAATGCACATATTAATTTTGATATATGCAGTTAGAGAATTTCAATTTCAACCCATGCAAACATGTAAATTACTCCTAAACTAAAATAAATGAAAGCTCAGTAACTCTTTACTGAAATCCATCTGCTTTAACTGCAGCTGAAATTATGTTCTGTGGTTCAGAGGGGGAAAAAAAGTCATTATTTGTTGCTGTTACGGTTGTTGTTGCAGTTACGATTGCTGTTATGGACGTCATTGTTGCTGTTACGGTTGCCTCACTGTGTGTGTTTGGAGCTTCGTCGCGTAGATTCGCAATTGACATTTTTATCATAAAATACATCCCCATTCGCTAGTATTTGTCTCTCCTACTTAGGGTGAACAAACCCTTAATACATTTATACAAATAAATCTACTTTATAACGTTCTGTCTCTCAAGCATCCGCTCGTAGCTTGTAGCTTTAGCCTGCTAGCACCGCTAGTCAGCTAAAGCTACTGACTTCTTTCACTTACTGTCTCACTTACTGTCTTTGCTCTTCACCCTGTACAATGTCGCTTGTGTGTCTATCCTTGAGTGCAGGAGAAGCATCGGTGGAGGC
>CAIGQV010017602.1:3276974-3288493 GCA_903798115.1 Danio jaintianensis | reverse complement strand
TTATTATTATTATTATTATTATTATTATTATTATTATTATTATTATTGCTGCCACAGCCATATCACCCTGCAGCCCAAGACCGGTTACTCACTGAAGCTAAGCAGGGCTGAGCCTGGTCAGTACCTGGATGGGAGACCACATGGGAAAACTAGGTTGCTGTTGGAAGTGGTGTTAGTGAGGCCAGCAGGGGGCGCTCAATCTGTGGTCTGTGTGAGTCCTAATACTCCAGTAAAAGTGAAGGGGACACTATACTGTCAGTGGGTGTCGTCTTTCAGATGAGAAGTTAAACCGAGGTCCTGGCTCTCTGTGGTCATTAAAAATGCCATGGCACTTCTCATAAAGAATAAGGGTGTAACCCCGGTGTCCTGGCCAAATTCCCTCCATCTGCCCTTACCCATCATGGCCTCCCAATCATCCCTATCCACCGAATTGGCTCTATCACTGTCTCTCCACTCCACCTATAGTTGGTGTGTGGTGAGCGCACTAGCGTACTGTGGCTGCCGTCGCATCATCCAAGTGGGAACTGCACACTGGTGGTGGTGTGGAGAGACAAACCCCCCTCATGATTGTGAAGCACTTTGGGTGTATGGCCATACACAACAAATGCGCTATATAAATAAACACATTACATTATTATTATTATTATTATACTTTAAAAAACTATTAAAATAAATGAAATAAAGAAACATATACAATGTAGCAACAAAACTAAATTGCAATTAAAACAAATTCAAATCAAATAAAAAATATATGTTACACCATCCCCATCTCAAAAATCACAAAGTTTTACAGGTCTACAAAAGGAAAGACAGATAGTAGACTACTTTCAAAAAAGCTTCACTATATCAGGAATACTTTTAACTTTACTTAGTTTAGCAACTCTCGCATTGGCTGCACAAAGGTAACATAGGTTGGCAACACATGTCCACACTCAGGTGGTGCATCACAATACATCCTACCAGTATATAACACGTTTCTGAATTTATTCATTTATTAAATTTTTTAATGCAAGATGTACTGTAGGCGACTGGCTTTTTCAGTAGAACATTAAAAAAAAGAAGAAGATTGTTGTTTGGTCTTTGATGATTCATAAAAAACTACTTCAATGTTAACCATCCCTCTGGACCACTGTTTCAGCCAAAAAAAACAAATAACCTTAATTGTTCTGAAGACAAAATGTCATCAACATCTTGGATGGCCTAAGGGTGAATGAATCAACATTTAATTTATGGGTGAATTATCCCTTTAAATTGCCAAAATATGACTGTAACATCATTCATAATGGTACAAAACATATATTCTAAATTTGAAATAAATGCTGTTCTTTAAGAGAGAAAGTGAAATGGATAGAGAGAGAGCACATCATTTATAATGATAAAAATGTTTCCTGATCACCAAATAATCATTTAAGAATGATTCCCATAGGATCATGTGACAACGAAGGCTAATGCAAATTCTCTTTTTCCACCACATAAATAAATTATTGAATTTTAAATTACCTTAAATTTGTGACAAAATAATTATAGCCTTGGTGAGAATAAGAGAATTCTGCTACAAACATTTAAAGAATTTTACTGACCCCTAACTTTTCAATGGTAATATAAGTAGCTGTTTTGGTCAGCAATTACAATTCTCAAACAAAAGCAAAGTATCTATTTAAGTTAACCATAGATATTACATATTCATGTTTGAAATGAATGTAATAATGACAATAACAAATCTGATTTGACTAAAGTTATGACATAAACCGCCTTTGGGCAACTCATTAGGTTTGCCTTTTGCATTCAACATTTTTTTTCTTCTTAATTGAACACAGTGGGGCTGCAGGGATATAATACATTCAGTTCATTTTTACCCATGCTTCAGTATTTGATGAGAACTGGGTGAAAAAAGACAGGTCATGTGCCACAGACCTCCCATTTAACAGTGATATTAGTCACATCCAGGTTCAGATGGAAAACCTGAAACAGAACCGGTAGATGTTGAAGAATATTATCATTTGATTCACACACCAGAATCTGTTCAAAGCCATATTACCCTAATCAGCCTTGATGACCTTTTTCCGCTCTAATAATCCCTAATTATACTTGTGGTTTCATCTCTGGGTTTTGGGCTTCCACCAATACACCATGACGTTGAAAGAGATGCTGATTAAATGTGTTGGGAGATTTTTAACAAAGTAATCTGTCTTTTTGAGTCCATATAAAGGAAAGTGGATGTTCTAAAGCAGATTCTAAAACACTTCAAAAAACACATAAAATTATTATAACTATAACCTATACAAACCCAGTAGATGCATCAGTGTCTTTTAAAGCAAAAAAAAAAAATGCAATTAACATTTCAACATAAATATATTGTTATACAGACATTACATAAACTGCCTATCACACAAACTTTTTAAAGTACAACAGAAGGCAGAGTTCCAGAACAAGATTCTTAATAAGAAACTAAAACAGCCATGAGGCTGTGTTAAATGTTGTCACTGAGTCATTCATTCATTCAACCCACTCAGTCACTAATGCAGGAATGAAGTTAATGGCTCTCTTGGAAAATTGAATCGTTTCTTCACCCAATTTGTTAAAAAATAACATTGTATGGTGATCGATTACATTTTTGTTGACAAAACTGGCCAAAAATAGACAACTTTTTATTTACTGAATTTGTTGTACAAATCAATATCATATTTGCACTTGTGCTACACTGGACAACACAGCCCTTGTGAGATACAGTACTGACCTTGTTCGATGTGCAGTTTTGGTTAACTATATTATATCATGGCTGCACAGTGGCGCAGTGGGTAGCACGTTCGCCTCACAGCAAGAAGGTTGCTGGTTCGAGCCTCGGCTGGGTCAGTTGGCGTTTCTGTGTGGAGTTTGCATGTTCTCCCCGTGTTGGCGTGGGTTTCCTCCGGGTGCTCCGGTTTCCCCCACAAGTCCAAAGACATGCGCTATAGGTGAATTGGGTAGGCTAAATTGTCCGTAGTGTATGTGTGTGAATGTGTGTGTATGGATGTTTCCCAGTGATGGGTTGCAGCTGGAAGGGCATCCGCTGCGTAAAACATATCCTGGATAAGTTGGCGGTTCATTCCGCTGTGGCGACCCGAGATTAATAAAGGGACTAAGCCGAAAAGAAAATGAATGAATGAATGAATGAATATTATATCATACTAACAAATACAGTAATAGTATTTTTAACTTTTTAAATTATAATTTTCAGCAAAGTATTGTACATGAGTTTGCACTAGATGTCCACACATTGTAAAAGAAATAGCCTATTTATCGTGTTTTTTGAGACATGAATGAATCAGTTCACCAAATCATACAGAACCATTTGAATGAATCAGATGATGTCGAAGAATATTACCATTTGCATTCATACACACCGAAACCTGTTCAAAGGCACATTACCCTAATCAGCCTTGATGACTTTTTTCCGCTCTAATAAGCCTTAATTATACTTTTGGTTTTGTGTCTAGGTTTTGGTCTTCCGCCAACACACCATGTCGCTGTAAAGAGAACCTGATTAAATGCGGTGTTGTTTCATGCCAACATCTTGCTCGAGAACGCAGAACAGTGGTTTGCAATGCCTGCAGATCTGTCTGCTTATCCAGGGCGAGACATAAAGAGGCAAGCAGAACTGGAGAAGAGCCAGAGAAACACAGCTTTGATCTCAGAGTCCAGACTGAACCACTGCTCTCCTTCCTCCCAAACTCTCATTTCTCTGTCTAACAAAACGTAACATTCAGTTCGTGACGCTGCTCCAATTTAAAATCCATTATGCAAACCATGTCAACTTCATTCACTCAAAGCATATTTGATTTCAAAAAGAAATCAATGGCCGACCATGTTTATCTGGTCCACTTGATATAATTACCTAGAGAATTCCAATCCGATGAAACATTCTGAAAAGGAAGTCAAAAAAATCTCTGCATCTTAAGCTGTTATTATGTGCAGCACCAACAACAATATTTTGAACACTACAGAGAGAGAGGGGGGGGTGTTTCTAGGTTAGGAAGTTTTGCATTAAAACCGTTGCTTTCCTGTTGCATCACTGCTTCAGCTTGGTGTTATAATGTTGGATTAATTCCCAGACAGCACCTATGGTACATGGTGGATTCGACTTGAAATGAACAGAAGTGGTCTCATAAAGTCTTACATAGTCTCTCCAGCAGGACCAAATTCATTGGCAAGAAGTCAATTACCCATGCCCAGGAGTGCTCTTATCAATGCTTCACACCTTCATAAATCTCACTAAAGTGCAAATACTGTCAAAGGTGGTGTTATGAACTGGAGGAAGTCTTGACATAACAAAGGTTATAGTTTTTTTTTATGGGTATATACATATATGTGTATGACGCCATATGTGGCAAATCTCAAGTGTGGTGCATATTAACGCGTAATACTGTTGTTATTAGTTTTTTTGTTGTTTTTCATTGGTTAAATTCATTCATTCATTTTCTTTTTCGGCTTAGTCCCTTTATTAACCTGGGGTCGCCACAGCGGAATGAACCGCCAACTTATCCAGCATATGTTTTACGCAGTGGATGCCCTTCCAGCCGCAACCCATCACTGGGAAACATCCATACACTCTCATTCACAATGAAGGAGGAAACCCACGCGAACACGGGGAGAACATGCAAACTCCACACAGAAACGTCAACTGACCCAGCCGAGGCTCGAACCAGCAACCTTCTTGCTGTGAGGCGAACGTGCTACCCACTGCGCCACCGTGCAGCCCTCATTGGTTAAAATTAGACTATAATAAAATATAAACATTAGAATTCAATTAAACACTTCAGAAAACTTAAAGAAATGTTTACTTGGCTACTAACTGGAATAAAACACTAAAGTACTAAAAGTAAATCCACAATCAATCAATGAATGCAAAACCTACCAAATTAAGACTAAAATGAATGAAAATTTAAATCAATTAAAATGAATTTAATTAAATGAATATTCAAATAAAACATGAGAACTGACAAAAAAATATATTTAAAAAAGCTCATTAAAATTATTACATGCTATATAAAAGTACATACAGTGGTGGGTGAAAGTTTGAAAACCCTTTGCATTTTATTGGTAAGATATTTTACACAAAAGATGCTTTGATATATTTTACAATAAATAAATAATTAAATAAATAAACCAACAATTTTTAATTAAAACTACAATTAAAACATCCCCCTCCGAAAGTTTGTGAACCCTTGGTTTTTAATACTGAGAACAATTGAGAGACTTACTGATGCTTACTGATGCTTCAGATGCATTAATTTGAAGATAAATTGTACTTAATTTGTCTTCTGGGAAACACGCAAGTATCTTCTGTCATTTTCGAAGGCCAGTACTAAATGAAACAAAAATGTAAAAAACAAAACAAAAAAAAATTTGACATCTTTATCCCGTTTACATTTTTTTTTTTTTTGAGGTGCTTGTTTGATTTAATTTTGTTTCGGGAGAAATGACACCTAGACAAATTTAGAATGTATCATGAGATTTGCTGAGTGTTACCTTGTCATCAAGTGTCTTCTCATAACGCCTAATTTCTTCACCCCACAGCTGTAAAAGCATGAGACTGAGCATGTGCCTAAATAAATTTGTTAATGCGATTCACACTGTCCTATCTACGGATACATTTAAATTGCACTTAACGTTTTAAATCCTCGCCAGCTGCTCCTCATAAAAACCCTCTCCAAACACACCTCTCTTTTAATCTGCAAGTATTTCCCAGCACTTTAAATTGGATGATAGATGTGTTTTCTTGTTATGCCTGCGAGTGTCATTTATTTGAAGCCGCGCGAGTGATTCTTCACGATGGAGGGCAGGTTGCTTGTTAAGACAAGTTCAAAAGAAGGAAACGCATAACACTCTTCGTTTTCATATTCACAAAACACTTGTCATTCACCCCCCTGTTATTAGGCACTTAATTTGTTGCCTTTCCTTCTATATTTTAATGCATTTTGACACCTAGCGTATAGGAGAAAGCTCTATATAGCAAGTGTGGATGGGTACAAAGCATCTTGTGATTGAATCAGTTAAACCGCATACTGTATGGTTGCAGTCAGAAATGGAATATGACAACAGCAGTACAAACACTAACCAGTGCAGATGTGTCCTACATTAAATCATTACAGTCTACTCAGCTGTAAATCAACCACTGCCGTAAGGTAAAGACCTACGTTGCTTGTGAGTTATGTATCTGTGGCTTGAAAGAAAGGAGAATATCCATCTGGTTAAAAAAAAAAAAACGTTTTTACGTTTGGGGTGGGTGCTAAATTGGTATGATCATAACTACCAGTATAATAATAAATTCATAAATTCTAATTTACCTTGTATCAAGGATGCCACAAATGTTCGGCAACCAAATTTATTTTGCTGGAAGTAACTTTAACCAAAGACTATAGAATACACAATGAAACGTTGGCAAATTTTGGAGAGCAGATCTCATCAACCAGAACGGTGATCAGATCAGTGCTTGTCTTCAGGCATGCTTTGACTGTCAGCATCTGTTTCACACACATAGAGGATAACATGGTAAATGCAATACATGTCCGAATGTGGGCTGAATGCTCACAGACTGATCTTTTCAACTGTAGGGTGTACTGTAGGGTGTAGGTTTTCAACTTAGGTGTACACTATCTCGCTTATTACATGACTACTTGCCACAAAACTAAACAATTAGACAAAAAAAACATTGATCTCAAATGTAAGAATTTATTAGATCAGTTAAATGTAAAGCTGACAGAAGCTAAAATGCAGCCTACACTAACTTATTATTCAGCCACAAGATGGTGACAAACATTCAAGAATAGTGGCATGACAGATAAGCACATAAATATGGATATGTAAATATAAATGTATTCACTAACGGTCAAGATGATTAAAAGTACCCAGATGAGGCTGTGTTATTAGTTTTAGATGTTTTTATCTGGGAATAACATACCCTAGAATGTATATATGAATATATTGTTCACTAAAGGTCAAGATGATTCAAAGTACTTGGATGAGTGTGTTATTAGTTTAATTGGTTGTTATTGGAGAATAACATCAGAATGTCATGACTGACCAATCAGAATAGAGATTTCCAGAGAGCAGTGTAATAAGTACTGTAAGGAATAATGTACATTTACATTACATTTGTTTTTGCAGAATAAATCCAGACAAGCTTATCAGCAGCCGGATGCAAAAGGAGGGCTGGGCTTTATTCTGCAAAAAAAAATATATATATATCTAGCTGAATGTAAATGATCCCACTTATTACATGGCTACTTACCCCCAAACAAAGCAATTAGACAAAAAATTGATTGATTGATTGATCTGACCCAACAATTTAAAATTATTTTGTTTGATATTTAAAAACAGCTGGATGTAGCACTAACCTACTGATCATTGGGAAACACGCAGGCATCATGTATATACAGTATATTACACATACATACATAAGTCTGTCTTGTGTGTTTAATAAGTTGTTATCGACGAATAACATACATGGGTATGTCGTGACTGACCAATCAGAATTATCCCAGAGGGCTGTGTAAAAGTATAATGTGTAACTAAAATATACTTTGGGCTACAAAGAAAGACATTATTTCTACATGACAAACATGAGATTGGTCGACCATTTTCCAGTACACCCAAATAGGTACCTATTTGTTTCTCTCCATCCATATTTAGCTGAATAAGACCATTTTCATCCTGTCATCCTGTTGCTATTATCTAGATGTTGCTCTTCCTAATGCTTTTTTGACAGGCTGCCATGGTTACAGTGCTTATTATATACTCCTTGATTACCTCATGATGCCTGCTGGTCGTACACTCTAAAAAAAACAACATGAAACAATCAGAATTTGTTTCCTCTTGACATCAAACAGAGAAGAGTCTCAAACCCTCAAGGTAAAACATTAAAACTGCCACTGCATCATGTAGTTTTGTATTTATTCTTTTAATAGGCAATTGACAATTGTTGATTAAAATTCTAAATCAGCAGTCAGATTGATAGATTGAAATTAACTATTAACCTTTTCTCTCATTTTAATTAACTTTCTTTTTCAAAAAAAAAACTACATTTTATGTGCTTTTGTTTTTGTGTTTGATTTTAAATGCTGGCTGCACACATGAAAACCTTGGTGATGAGACGAGAGGGTGTGAAAGTGAATAAATACTGTAAGCACACTTCCACAAGTTTGGATTCATTATTTTATTCATTTTCCATAACTTTTTAAACTTTAGCATTATTAATTAAGTTCACATTTGTAATGCTCTTATCACATTAAGATAATCAAATCAGCATAATTCTACAAAAGGGTAGAACTTTTTTGATCAAGTACAAGGAAATGAAACATGGTTCTCAGGATATTGTGAAATATTTCCTTTCCATAGGCCAATACTTCAAATGCAAGTCGATTAAATTCTGCCCTAGAGTTTTATTAAAAGGGTCATGTGATGCGATTTTTATGTTTTCCTTTGTCTTTGAAGTGTTACTAGCTGTTTGTGCGTATATAAAATCCATAGTCTCAAACCCAAAGAGATATTTTTTTTTAAAGTAAAGACTTATCGACAACGTCCTCATTCAAACACATTGCTACAAATCTACATCCTTCCAGGGTATGATTTTCAACACACTGCCTAAATGTATATGCAAAAACCTTAAAGAGGACCTATTATGCCACTTTTTACAACATGTAAAATAAGTCTCTGATGTCCCATGAGTGTGTATGTGAAGTTTTAGCTCAAAATACCCCACAAACAATGTTTTAGAACTCTTTGAAACTGCCCCTTTTAGGCTTTGATTCAAATTTTGCTATTTTGGTGATCGTCGCTTTTAATTCAAATGAGATTGTGCTCCCAGCCCTCTTTCCAAAAAAGGGCAGAGCCTATGTGTCAGCATAGTGGCAGATTCAAAAACAAGACTAACTAACAAAGTCCTCATCGACTCTGGCTCATCAGGAAACTTCACTGGAAACTGGAAAATTAATGCGATTCTCCATTGAAATACAAACTGTCTCAAGAACATACCTAAACCAGTATGAGTTTCCCCTAACATAGAGAGCTCAGAGACCTCCAAGGCAGTAGAAATCCCCGTAGAATATCCAGCACATCTTTAACCAAACAAGCAGCCATTAAGTTACTGCCATGGGACTGTGTGCTGCCACCATACCTAAAGGAAAGTCCATCAGAAACAGAAGGCTATTGGATGAGTACATATGTGAGGGATCCACATCACAGGAAATTTGTGGGGCTCACATTTTCAGTAAGTAAACCTACAAAGTGCATATAACCTTGTGTATATTTGCAGGGGTGACAAGTAGAAGATGGCATTTATCTCCCCTACCTGCCACTACGAGTACAGAGTGATGGATATGGCCTGGCCAATTAATTTTCCATATTCCAGAATTTCATTCTTCATTCTCAAGTTCTACCACAAATTCGGCATCATTTAGACAACATCTTGATTTTACTCCCAGAACCTGGCCGAACTCAACTCAACTCCTTCTGCCAAAACAAGCATGAATCAGCACAGCTCCTATGAATCAGCACAGCTCCTATTCTCACTGTCCCAGTTTCTGTTAAGCACTTCATCGTGAAGGTGGATGCCTTCAACATAGGAGCAGGGTATATGCTGTCCCAGTACACTGGAAAGCCTCCATCTCTACATTCATATGCCTTCACCAAGAAACAAAATTACAACATCGGCAATTGTGCACTACTCACTACCAAACTTGCCTTGAAGGAGTGGAGATTTTGGCTGAAGTGAGCGATTAATCCATTTTAAGTAATTATATAGCACAACCTGTAAAACATCCATGATGCCAAACACTTAAACTCACATCAAGCCCAGTGGTCTTTGTTCTTCTCTCGATTCAACTTATCCATCACCTACAGACCTGGTCATAAAAATGTTATAGGTGGCGCTCATTGTCAGTCCCACATGAGAAGAAGTCACAGCTCAGCTGGGAGATCCAGAAGGCATGGTATACATGCTACCAACCTTCTGTTTAAGCCTTCTGGACTCAGATCTTTCATCACCAGGCTCTGAACACCCAGGAGCAACCAAACCATCTTGCTACTCAAAGACGGGGGTTCAAGCGAGGAAGGTGGTGGAAGTATATGGATAAAGAGAGAAGACAGAGAGAGGAAAGAAAAAAAGAAGAAAAATAGGTACAGTTCCTCAAACTTGCTGCCGCTTGGTCCTCAACAAGCTCAACGATCTTCTACTCCCCTGTCTCCACATGGCAGGCCATGGCTCCTCTCACTCATGGGCGCTCAACAGTAAGCCCCACGTTCCCTTGCTCCCAACAATGTGAACGGCAGCAGGTCTTGGCCTTGGCAAATGGCAGCAACTATCACATCAATACCATTTTCAATGTTTCTTTACTCAAACCCTGCAATGAACATTGTCTCCCTTCATCCACAGGATCTAACAAGCAGATATCTGATTATCTCTTTTCTCTGGTCCTTCCCTGACAGTCATACGATCCCTGTAATTTTTTAAGACAGTACATCACAAGTCCCTAACACTGTGATCTGTGTCCACTCTTTTACCTGTCTCTTCAGTTCAGTGACTTTAGTGGACTTATTAGCAAGCTTTGTCACCAAGGATTTTCAATCAGGTTTAAATCAGGACTCCAGGCTGGCTAACTTATTATTTAAGCTTCAAGTAACTGCTTAACTTTCTTTGCTGACTGACAATGTTTTGCACTGCATACAAATTGCTGGATGATTGGGGGATGACCACAGGAAATAAATGCTGCATGTTCCAGAATAAGTTTCTGATGAACATCTGGTGTCTAGCTTTATAAGCTTTACGCCAACCAACTGAAAGAAAGAAAAAACCCAACCCATGTAATTTCACCTCTACCATTCACTGACTTCTTTACACACTTTGGATTCAGTCTTTCCACAGTTTGATGACAAATATATAGTTTTCCATCCGACCTGAGTAAGTTAAACTTGTGTTCCATCACTAAAATGATGAAATTCTGACCAGTTCTCAATCCACACAACATGCTCCACAGCAAAGGTTAGGACTGTATTAACTTTTGATCTTTTCTGCTGTGAAGGTTTGGTCACTGCAGAGGCCTTCAGCCAACATTCTCTTAAAAGTTAAAACACTATGTCGAGATGCAGATCCTTACTCTGCTCAGAACTGAACTGGTGATCAATTCCAGAAGCAGTTTTCAGAATCAGAATCAGAAAGAGCTTTATTGCCAGGTATGAGGAATACACATACGAGGAATTTGTTTTTGTTACAGTGCAACAGAATTACAGAGACAGGACAAAAAACAGATAGTAAATATATTTTAAAAATAAAAGTAATAGTGAATGCAAATATACAAATTGACAAATGTATGTACAGGTATATTACTATATGCAACGTTATATGGCAGCTGTTACGTGCAAATTGGCATGTAAAATATTTTGTTAAATAAGTGTTTATGTGTATAAAAAGTGTTATTACTATCTACTATACTACTGAATTACTATCATTCAAGTGTTCATGAGATGGATTGCCTGAGGGAAGA
>CAIGQV010017602.1:3263299-3276574 GCA_903798115.1 Danio jaintianensis | reverse complement strand
GGCTGGTGTTACAAAATCTGGGCCTGGTGCTTTTTTCCTCTTCTGTTGTCTGGGTGACGGGGGTGGTGGAGGTGTTAATGATGGTGTGAAGAGCAGTTCAGAGTGGGTGTGGGGTGTTTTCTCAAACCTACAGTAAAACTCATTCAGGTCGTTTGCAAGTCGTTTTGCTTTGTTAAAATCCCCAAGAATTATTAAAACGGAGTCCGGGTGTTGTTGATCTATTACCGTGATCTTATCAGCTAGTTTCTGTATCGCCAGGCACGTGGCGCGTGCGGAGGAATGTAAACACTGACGAGAATCAACGAGCAGAACTCACGCTGCGAGTAGAAAGGCTTACAGTTAATAAACAGTGCTTCTAGGTTGGGACAGCACATCTTCTTTAAAACTTTTACATCTGTACACCACCTTTCATTGATGTAAAAGCATGTCCCACCACCCCGCGATTTCCGCGTTGATTCTCCGTCGCGATCCGCTCTGAACAGCTGATAGCCCGGTAGATGAAGCGCGTTGTCCGGTATGGCGTCATTCAGCCAGGTTTCCGTGAAACACAGAGCAGCAGAATGCAAAAAATCCCTGTTTATCTGAGAGAGCAGAATGAGTCGTCTATTTTGTTGGGTAGAGAGCGGAGATTCGCCAGATGGATGCTAGGCAACACAGTTCGAAACCCGCGCTCTCTGAGTTTCACAAGCGCGCCTGCTCGCTTCCCTCGTCTGCGTGCCCGGCAGCGTTTGAGCAGCTCCACCGACTACAATCCAACAACACATCACATAAATCCAAGTCTGAAAAAACATTTGGTGGTGTATGTGTCCGAATGTCCAACAATTCGTCTCTGGTGAAACTAATTGTAGGAATGTGACTCAAGATGGGACAAACTAACAAAAACACAAAAACAACTGCAGAGTTGTGTGTTTGTCCCACTTGTGTGTTTTGCGCCATCTTGTGAATGGTTTTGAAACCATTCCCATTAAGACTCTGCACATTATCCTGTCCTCTCTCACATTTGTTTTTTTGTGGATGACAAGCCTTTTGGGGGGACTTGAATGAGTTTGTGACATTATAGATACTCACTTTGCTCTGTGACATGGCTTTTTGCACTGCAGAAAAATTTCTGGCTGATTGGGCGATGAACACAGGGAATGAACATCTCCAAGTCATTTGTAACATTTGTAAATGTAAATATGCCACATTCCAGAAATCACAGCTTAACGATCAGCTTCTTTAATGTCAGGTATCTGAAAGTGTACTCTAATTTTTACCAGTGTCTTTTGGAAATGTTCAATTGAGTTACTTATACTATGTAACATTTAAGATGCTTAAAGACTGTTTATTACCATTGCTAGAACAGCTTGAAAGTAGGCCAAGCATAAAAATTTAGGAAACTGTTTGCTGTCCTCTAATTTTTGATCAAATTAGAGTACCAAATAAAATGCTAATTTCTTCAAAAGAATCGTATGCTTACTAAGGCTGTATTTAATTGATGAAAACAAAAATATTAGGAAATATTATTTTATGTTTTAAAATGCAAATGTAAGTATAAATGCCAAACAGCATTTATTAGAAAAAGTCTTATATAAATCTTATATAACAATGTGAAAATCTATACTGCCATATTTAATAAAATGTATACTTGCTGGCTGTTAAGTATTTTAAACATAATGACATCAAATGCTTAAAAAGTGTACATGTTCAGCATCATTAATGTATTAACAAATTAGGAATAACACATCAATATTCAAACCAAAATATGATAAACAATACAGTCTAAAAAATTTTTCATGATTTAGATTTTGTCATTTGGAAGCTGATTTTTTTTAGAATTCTAATGGATACTTAGATGGTGGCATCACCCAATACTGCTACGAATCTGCCTTTCCACAACATCTAAAAAAAATGTTCTTATTGGATTGAGATCTGGAGACTGTGGAAGCCGTTCAAGTACACTGAACGCATTTTCATCTTCTTGAATCCAGCTTGGGATGTGATACCAGCCTGAACTGATAATGGAAGACCCATGGATTTGTTATTTACACCAACTTCTTACCTCTACATGTATAAATCAACAGAAATTAGATTCATCGGACTAGTCCAAGTTTTTGCATCCTTATGCATGTATTAACACAGTTTGAATTTTTAAATAATTGTTTTAGCAGTTTTATTGACACCTGAGTAGGGCGTCCTTGGCTCTTTGTGGGAACTTTGTTTTGGTAATTAGTTTACACACTGTAAATACAGTCAAAATGTGCTTAAATGCTGATTGAGTAACTAGATAACACCATTTGACCCTGTTTACACCTGCATTTAATCCTGTCCACTTCAGATCAGATGACCTGAAATGAATCTTATCATCAGGTGTAAACGAAGTGTTACTGTCATTATCTGAACCAGTAATTGTTCTCTGACTTTATCATTAACAAGCTGTTTTCACCCATAGAACTGTAACTCACTGGATGTTTTTTCTCACACTATTGTGTTGTGTAAATCCCAGGGGATCATCAGTTTCTGAGATACTCAACACAACCATTCTAAAAAATATAATTATTCCCAGTCAGTTTTTATTATATTTCTTTCACATTCTTGTGTCGGTTTAAACAAGGTTGACTTGAATCACTTTTATGAGATTTAGATTGATTAGTTGTTTGAATAAACAAGCATTGAGTGTACAGTATAAGTGTATATTATTATAATATATTCATATAATTAATAGTCTTTATACAAGTACCTTTACTATATACAATTATTATATAAAATACATATAATTTTAGAGTAAAATGTTAGAGTCTTTTCTATACAATTGATGTTTACTGCATTGCTTTAGTGTTTTGACAGTGTGATCTAGTAAATCTCCTCAAAAGGCCAGGCGGTGCTCTCTCATAAACCCCTTCAAATACCCACGAAGAAACCCAGGTAATTCCATAGTGGTCTGAGAATAATCAAGAGTACAGCTTACCATCTCACAGAATGATTTATTTATTTCAAACACTTAAGTTATAAGGTGAGTTTGGAGTAAAAGCATAATATTATTAGGAAATTTCACATGTAGCATTTACTACACAGAGCCGAAGTTCACTGAGAAACTACACAAACAGCTGTTTTTATTACAGAATGATAATCTCAATGTCATTATCGAACAATTATTTTGAATTCGAATTTGTCATGTAGCTTGTCAATAAACAGTTCCTTGTAGTAAACTCTGCTCAAAAACACATGCTGGAGTCAACCAGCCCTAATTACAAATAAACAGCCATTTATATTAGAAAAAAAAAAAAGAAGCCTTAAAAGAATGTGAATTTTGTTTCTTATTCTAAACAAAACCTTTTTACAGCTTTATATATGTAAAACTGGTAGCAATATATCAATTTTATTTATTATGGATGGAAATGAATATGGATGTAAATGAGGTGGATGCAAATTCAAAAAATTCAATAAAATAAACATAATCTGCTTAGCAGTGTTACCCCCATCTCATTCCATACAGTAATGTAGATTTACTGTACATTTATTGTGTACAGTTGTGTACATTTATTGTGCATTGCCATACACCCAATGCGCTTTACAATTGTGTGAGGGGGTCTTCTTCACACCACCACCAGTTGATGAAGAGGGCCTCATTTCAGAATAGCAACCACTTAAAAATTGACCAATATTTTTTTTGAGGCATAATTACTGACATTTATATTTTACTTCAGAATAAAATGGCTGCTTTTCTGAAATAAGACTGCTTAGATGATGTATGTACCCAACAAATGCATACACTGCAGGACACAGCCTTTGAGATGTATGCACAGCCAGTTAAAAAACGTACATGTTACAAAAAAGCTTTACATTAGATGCTTCACATTCACTAGTTTCCCCTTATCAGTACAAGAATGAAGCAGAGATAATCCAGCAATTAAGCAAACTGAAAGGAGTTTGTCAACAGCTGATATCAGCTTTACAATATCTAAAGCATGTTACATAATCACATACTGACAAAATCAATTAATGTCAAAGTCTCTGGAAAGAGTTAGAGATATTTGCCCTCCGCGTATCAGAAATTATGTCCTCTATAGGTCACACTAGGACACATCTCAGTGGCAAAGCAGCCGAATCCCATTTAAACAGCTTTGAACATGACATGAAGGAAAATTCTGAACTTCTGAAGCATTGAGAGAGTCTTTACAGTGTGAATCATGCACCTGAAGGAGTTATAAGGGTCAGGCACTGATCAATGGTGCAGAAAGTCCTTAACGGTCTGGAACACGCAACTGAAGGGACCTTGGAGGCAAGGTCTTTTCATGAGGGTATAACCTTGTTGCAGGTGTTTCTGTTAATGTCTCCTACTTGGACTGTTTCAGCTGGAAACTCATAAGGTGGATGTTGCTGTTATTGTGTAGCTCTCTGGGAGAACAAGCCCATTGTTTCTTTTCAACACGGAGGATATGAGGAGAACATAATATAAACCATTCTTTCTCTGGTGTCTTTTTTTTCTTTGCAATCCACATGCAAGCTACAGTAGGTGGAACGATAGTTATAAAAAAATATACCAGCTATTAATAATATACACTAACTACATGCACACACTGTTTAGCCACTATATTAAAACTCCATGCCTAATATCCTGCAGGCCTCCCTGGCCCTTGCAAAACAGCTCTGGCCTTGTTTACAAACAGGCATTTGATGAGCCTGTTTTGCTCAAGGTATTTTAAAAGACAGGAAATGAAGCGAGCTAAGGATTTGAACATGACTTGCTGCCTTTCTGCTTTGGAATGCATCCTTCGTAGGCAGCTTTTTTTTTTCAGCTTTCGGATGCAGCCAATCAAATTCTGCAAATCCACTTCTTCCTAATGACAATAACTCAGAGTCGTCCCCTGTTGTTTAAATGAATAATATAACAGTATTGTCTATTAAGAATGATGCAAGGTGAAAATGTGAACAATGCTAATGTTTTCTCTTGTAAAATGCACAAACTGAAATAAAAGATATATGGAAAAAAGCAAGTTCGAATTCAATAGCTCCTAAACTGACAATTCCCTGATATATGTTTTATACAAGATCATTACATTATATACTGTACACCCTGCTCCCCCTGAAAAAATTTATTATAATAATTAACACAATTTATGCAGTTAATCCCCCTCAGGACAGATATTATGGAAATCCATAATCATATGGAAAAATCCCATCCTTTCTCATATAAATCAGAAAAGTGGTTGAAAGTGTACAGAAGAGACGGATTCAAATACTAGGTATCATCTCCCTCACATACTTGTGACCCAATCAACCAAAACACATCTTAATATCTGGCTTATGCAGGGCCTCTGTAACACTGTGCAGGAAGGAATTTTGTGTTCTGTGCACATTTTCGATATGTGCATAGACAGTCTACTGGGAAAGATCTTTCCTACTTCATTGGGCTTCAAAATTCAAGCTTGTTTCAGTGGTCCAAACTGTCCACATCTGGCAAATCCTGACAGATAATTGATTCATATTTTCTTAATATTCATTAATATTTTATGCTCTTTACACTTACTAACTTCAAAAAAAAGGAATACAGGAATATGACACAGGAAAATGGCAAAAATTCAAAACTAATTCATCAGCTGAATGTTGAATTTACAGTTGTCACTGTATGAAAACACTTTGTTCAATTTGTGTTATATTGAGAACACAAATGTGAATATTTACTAGACTAGTCCCTCATATTTAAAGACATGAGAAACTAGTCGTAATTATTCAGATTCGCCACAGGATATATATTTAGAAGTTTACCAGTATCCAAATCTATTACTATATATAATAAGGCGGCATGGTGGCTCAGTGGTTAGCACTGTCGCCTCACAGCAAGAAGGTTGCTGGTTCGAGTCCCTGCTGGGCCAGTTGGCATTTCTGTATGACGTTTCTGTATTGGATTCCCCCACAGTCCAAAGAGATGCGGTATAGTTGAATTTAATTAACTAAATTGGCCATAGTGGGCGACGCTGTGGCACAGTGGGTAGCACAATCGCCTCACAGCAAGAAGGTCGCTGGTTCGAGCCTTGGCTGGGTCAGTTGGCGTTTCTGTGTGGAGTTTGCATGTTCTCCCCGTTTTGGCGTGGGTTTCCTCCAGGTGCTCCGGTTTCCCCCACAAGTCCTAAGACATGCGGTACAGGTGAAATGGGTAAGCTAAATTGTCCGTAGTGAATGAGTGTGTATGGATGTTTCCCAGTGATGGGTTGCAGCTGGAAGGGCATCCGCTGCGTAAAACATATGCTGGATAAGTTGGCGGTTCATTCCGCTGTGGCGACCCCTGATTAATAAAGGGACTAAGCCGAAAAGAAAATGAATGAATGAAATTGGCCATAGTTTATGAGTGTGCGTGCGTGCGTGCGTGCGTGCGTGCGTGCGAATGCGAGAGCTATGTAAAACATATGCAAGAGTAATTGGCGGTTCATTCCGCTGTGGCGACACATGATAAATCAAGGACTAAGCCAAAGGAAAATAAGAAATGCTTACACAGTACATCAGACTTTGATCTCATGGATCAATCAGAAATATATATAGATATACATATACACACACACACACACACACACACACACAAACACCTTGTTAGGGCAGCTATAAAGGAAAAGAACTCTAAAATGTTGGGCCAGATGAGATGGACTCAGTTGAATTGTACCAGTTGTTTATTTGGTAGTACTATTGATATCTCTTTCAACACAATGGAAATAATTGTGTTAATTGGGGCTCCCCTGCAGGTAATTCCCCTAAAGGTTACCTACAGGGAGAAATCATGCCCAGTTATAGCATCCTCTGAACACTGAGAAAAAAAACAAAAAAAACAACGATATTTAAAAGCAAGAATTCTCAGCTTTTGAAAAGGTTTTTATTTTCTTACATCACATTATCTTTTTCGGCTCATTTTATCTCATCTAAAATTTTACAGTAACTAGGTCCATAAAAAGTAAATAATAAAAAAAAGTCCTGTGACTACACTAACATTGCTCTATGTATAATGTTTCCTAAAAGAACAGTCATTTGCTCATTTTCCAGAATACACAGGTTGAGCAGTATACTGTAGTATGTAAACAGAATGTAGAGTGGAGATCAAAATTAGGGATCCAGAGTCATACAGAGAGCTCTGGTGGGATCATTAATATTCACATGTTTAATATCACTGAACAAAATATAGAAGTGTTTATTTTTGTTTGTTTGTTTTTTTGTGGACACAATGGAATTGCACTTTTTCAGCATTTGTCAGTAATAGATTCTACAAGCACATTCACAGATCCCCCTGAAGCTAACAATGATTGTTTCAGAAAACATGAGGTAACAGAGGTAAGGTTTATACATATGTAAAGGTCACTTTGATCGTCCCATTATATTTAGGGCACCTGTAATGGAACGGTGAGATGAATTCGAACAGAAACACAAACCGAGAGTGTGAGATATGTGGTATTTCATTCATCTGGGAAACTGCTGTGGCGTGTCATGTAAATGAAGTTGGTTTAAGATGTTCCAGGGTCACAACACAGCGGAGCCCTGCTGTGGTATTATCCATGACTGCGCCCAGAGATAGATGACTCACTTGGTCTTTCAATATTTATCATTCAGGCACAGAACAACATTTCAGGTGCACTTAGTGGATGTTGAGGCTAAATTGGAGGGAATCCAAACGTTGTAAAAACTCTGAATGCTTACAGGAAGAGAGCCCAGGAGGCGACATGAGTGGACAAAAGCAAAAACATAATAAATAATATGAATCATGCAGTTGATATTTCAGGTTTCAGAGTTAGACAATCCAGGATTGAGGGTCTTATGTTTATGTGAACAGGCCACAAATTAACAGGCTATATTGATATTGTTTATTTTGCTGAATTTAAAACATGGTGTGTTTAAAAAATAATTATTATTGTATGAGGCCATTATATTGTAAAAAGATTTCATTTACCATTACAATGGATGGTTATACAAAGCTGCTGCAACCTTTATTATGTTCTTTTTTTCTTTTAAACACAAAAGACGATATTTTGAAGAAAGCTGGAAACCTGCAAACACCGACTTATGTAGTATTTGTACTTCCTAAAAGTCAATAGTTACAGGTTTCTGCTTTGTTCAAAATATCATCTTTTTTGTTCAACAGAAGAAAGAACATCATAAAGATTTGAAACAAGTAAAGGGTAAGTAAATTACAATTTGATCACTTTGGGTGAACTATCCCTTTAACTGTGAGAATTCATCAAATAATTAAATAAGGTTTGAAACTATTTAAGGGTGATCAAGCGAGTTAACATTTATAACAGGTAACAGATAACAGTTGCATCCTACTGGTTATAGCATAAATTAAATATGGCAAGAATAAAAGCTAAAATATTTTTTTTCTTCTCTCCCAAAAATATTGGAATCGGAACCGAGAGCTGATAAGAACCGCATTTGATGAGCAGAATCGGAACTGGAATCTAAAATGAACATTAACATGATACCTACAGTAACCCCACTGGCTTATTACCTGCCTATTAATAAGATATTAACTGTTATAAAATATGATCTTTACATGCCTGATCCCACCCAACTTATATCTTACTAAACAGATAATTAGTAGTTTATTCAGCTAAAAGTCTTAGTTAATGGTTTGTTAATAGCGTGAATTGTACATAAGATAAAGTGTGACACAGGTATTTACCAACCGAGTGGGTAAGTTAATAAGCAAGCAAGTAAATATATGTCCATATGTACATTGGTGATTGGTGAAGTTCATTCCTCGCCGCTGTCGCCACTGGCTTGCATGGTTCGGGACTTGTAGAGCTGCGCATCGATGGATTTGCTCTTCAGTGTTTGGACTCTCAGCAGTGAAAATTAAACCACACTGAACTGAACTGAACTTAAACTCTAAAAACTGAACTGACACCATTTCAATTCACTATAATCTTCTATGTGAAGCTGCTTTGACACAATTTACATTGTAAAAGCACTATAGAAATAAAGATGAATTGGTATTGAATGTACATGTTTTTTTTTGTTTGTTTTTTTATGATTGTTTATAACAATCTGAAATTAATATATATTGTGGAGTTGAAAAAGATACATTAATAAAAATAAAGATTTTCCAGATAATCAGATTTTATGATTTGTCTTTAGCTCAGATTTTTACTATAACACAAAATTTTAATGGATTATACCACAAAAATATGTAGCTTCCAAAATATTCTACTAGGTACCTCAAAAAAAGGAGTCCATTTGGTGGTCATTGGCATAAAAGAAAAATGCAAAAACGTACGGAAAAGAATAACAAAGAAACTAAAAAAATCGTAATAATATTTATAAACCAGTCCAAATGATTTAAAGTGGAATTCCTTGCAGAACAGGAAACACACTGGCAAATGTATGCTGTAATGCCACAAATATAAAGGCCCAAAATTGCAAGTCCATATTCAAAAACAGTCAGTCACAAGAGAACAGAACAATTTATGCAACCCAGACACATAAAACTAACAAGTAAGCACAGAATCTGCAGCAAGATTAATAAAGACTGAATGTGCAGATATTGCAAGAAACAAAAAGTAAAAATAGGGTGCAACAAAGAGCAAAGACAAAACAGACAGAACAAAAAAGAGGGTCTTATTAGCTGGGGGTTTTGCTAGGTGTTTTGCTAGGTGTTACATGCACAGTTGTTCACCCCGCCCTCCATCATACTACAGCCTGTGTTTGCAACTTTTCAGATATTCCACATAAAGTAATTAAACTGCGTAATAGATGATGACAGTTTTCACAGAGTATTTTTCCAGCACTGATAGCACTAATGATGATTTATGATGTTGGCCCTTTAATGAACATGAAATGATTTATTATTACCAAAAATCTGCAAGCTAGCAGTTAAAGATTGTGAGACTCATATTTTAATTCATTGCATAGTTAAAACATATTAATTTTGGTTTTCTCTTAGAAAAAATAATATGTATGCATTGCATGCACATGATTAATCTTCAGCCTGCCGAGCACACAATAACTTCATTTATTCATTTACTGAACATCATCATTTATTTTTTATTTACTGTACTCGTCCTGTATAATTTACAGAATCCAAATTGCTGAAACTTTGATGTCAAAAGGCAAACATATCATATGCAGGAAATCGAAGGTTCTTAAAAAGGCATGCATCTGAAATCAATATGCATGTTAAAAAAAGTTATCTTCAAAGCAGAATCTTAATAAACCCAGAAATAAAGGTAAAGAAGCACTCACTGGGGCTGTATCTTTTCAAAAGGGTCACATACAGCTTTATTTTTGAAAGTGTACTTAGGAATATTTAGTTTACCGATTTTTGAGAAGTAGGGCAAATGGTGCCAAAAACAAAACAAAAAAAGATCAATGAATAAAAAAAAATGTGTACCAAGTCAATTTAAACTTTTTTTTGTATCATACATGTACCTAAATACTGAGCTGTGGTTTGATAGAACCTCCCAACTTATCTTTTTATTCGTCACCATTTAATGTCAACATTTAATTTTATTTCATTTTCCTTCGGCTTAGTGCCTTTATTCGTCAGGGGTCACCACAGCGGAATGAACCACCAACTTATCCAGCATATGTTTTACACAGCGAATGCCCTTTTAGCTGCAACCCAGTACTGGGAAACATCCATACACACTCATTCACACACACACACTCATACACTACGGCCAATTTAGTTTATTCAATTCACCTATACCACATGTCTTTGGACTGTGGGGGAAACCGGAGTACCCGGAGGAAACCCACGCGAACACGGGGAGAGCATGCAAACTCCACATAGAAATGCCAACTGAACCAGCCGGTACTCAAACCAGTGATCTTCTTGCTGTGAGGCGACAGTGCTAACCACTGAGCCACCGTGTCGCCCAATGTCAACATCATCAGACACAAATTAGCAATCAAAATGTTTTTCAAAACACATGCTCATGTTAGCTGACAGACTGCATTTTCACATGTGACCAACATTTATTCAACAAGTATAAAATAGATAAATGAATTATAAAAATATTAATCTGACAGAAGTGACAATTCTGATGAAGTTGACACATCTGAGAGTGGCATTAAAAAACAGAATTTACAGTAATTTTAACTATCAAATTGATTGAATCCATTAATTACTGTACGAAAACAACAAAAAACTGAGGAGGTTGTTTTAAAAGCTTTATCATGTGGAGTTTATGTAATAGCCATTTAGTTTTTCTGCTGATGCTATATGCTAATGCAACCTGCTTCAAGGTGTGTGTTGGGGGAATCGTGAAAAAAATCTATTTCCTCAGAAATTGGATGATGATGTTGACATATCATGGTTGTGACATGATATTTTTAAAATATTGACATGATATTTGAAATATTGTAAAACTGTCGGCTCCAATAGCCTAGTGGTAAAATGTGCCAGCTCACGGCAACCAGAGTTCAATTTCCGGCTCGAGGTCCTTTGCCGATCCTTCCCTCTCTCTGCTCTCCATGTATTCCTGTCTCAACTCCACTGTCCTATATTATAAAGGTGAAAAAACTCAAAAAATATAAAAAAATAATTAAATAAATAAAA
This sequence comes from Danio jaintianensis, assembly GCA_903798115.1. Taxonomy (NCBI): domain Eukaryota; kingdom Metazoa; phylum Chordata; class Actinopteri; order Cypriniformes; family Danionidae; genus Danio; species Danio jaintianensis. Next base: position 3,265,056 of record CAIGQV010017602.1, on the reverse strand, counting down.
ATATTCTAAAACTATAAACTGTACCTGCACCTATCTGACACTGATGCAGTATGAAGAAGCGGACAGTCGTTAAGGGGTCCTTTGGTGTGACAACGGCCCTTGATATTGGCTAATTTATTACAGTCTTCAGTGCAGTCTGTGACAGTGTTGACATAAAATGGGGGCACAACTCTCAAATCTTATAAAACTTGCATGTGTCATTGAAAAATAACCTTGATTTCATATGAGATCATTTAGAAATTTTGCTTTTGATAAAACAATATATTTTATAATTTTATAAAATAAAATTGTATCCATTTAATTGCATATGAATGGCTGAACCCCTCTCTGTGGACACACTTACAGATGTAGTGAGAAGTGTAGTGTACTTTTAGATGTAGTGAGAAGATTAAGTGCCATAAACATGACACAATAATGATAAAGTTAATTTAAAAGGGATAGTTGTGTTAAATGAATTGCAATAAGAATCCCTCACAACATTTACAATTTTAAAAGTATGTTAATTTATAAACCTAATAGCAGTTATAATTGGTGGCCAGATTTTGTTCCATGTCTCAAGAATTAGTGAACTATTTTTGTAGATGTTGTTTCATTGTTTATCCCCTTAGCATTTTTTAATTAGTGAAACTTAGATCTGCTCACAAAATAACTGTGGCCTGTATTTGCATTAGAAAACATTATCTGTGGTATTTGTTCTAATAAATGAAGTAAAAAAATTGAGCTATCGGGTGTGTGGGGGGTGCGTGCGTGTGTGTGTGTGCGCGCATGTGTGAGAGTCTCTCTTGCTACTATAAAATCACACCGCATGAGCACACTTAATTTTGTGAATTGTAAGTTTTTGTTATTATAGACATTTGGATTTATTTGGCTACAGTACATACACTTTGTAAACGACATTATTATTACTGTCGAAATCCAAAAGATAAAGTTTTCAAAAAGATTTGTGTAACAATGGTTCTGTTGAGGCTGAGTAAAAAACCTTAGACATGTTCTCATAAGCTGTTTTTTTTTATTATTAAATGAAATTATTTAACTGTATTGTTTTTTCAGGCAAAGTTGTTAAGAATGAGGAACTCTAACATTATTTGGATATGTTTGCTTGAAACATTGTAAAATATATGAGACACAACACTTGTGTAAAAAAGAATGTGCCATCAGTTGAAAAACCGCAGGGCCATGACTCAAACAAACTAGCAAGTTTCGTTCCTACCGGCCTTGTCTAATAGGTGTTTAAAGTCCATTGGACAATTGTACCCATGTTTTTTTGAGATATGCCAGTACCAGTGAGATAAGCGTGCATGTCAAATTTCAAGTAAATTGGATTAATGGTCATGTGGTTATGTTTTACAGTTGTTGTTTTTTTTCATTTCATAGACCATGTAGCCTGTCATGTACTGCTTTTCTGTGACAGCTTTACTGCTCACTGTGAATTAAGCTCATACACATGTACCTACCTACCACAGAGGAAATGAAAGGTTCAGTAGACTTTTTGCTCTGAACGAATGGCTATTAACATGGTGTAAAGAACAGAAGTTGCTCTTTGCCAATAACTGGAATCTTTTCTGGGAGCGGCCTAGGTTTTTCCGTGCTGATGGGCTACACCTCAGCAATGCTGGAGTTGAACTCCTGTCGGACAACATCTCCAGGATGCTTCGTTCTGTCTGACTAGTAAGTGAAAATTCACATTTTAGCCATATAGACTCTTGCTCGTCCTGCTTAAATCACAGTAATGCATATCTGACTAACCCCATAGAGAC
>CAIGQV010017602.1:3242604-3262899 GCA_903798115.1 Danio jaintianensis | reverse complement strand
CCGCTCTTTAAGATCTCAAAACTTAGGGCTTCTGGTAGTACCTAGAATAGCAAAGTCGAGTAAAGGTGGTCGAGCCTTCTCATTTATGGCTCCTAAACTCTGGAATAGCCTTCCTGATAATGTCCGACGCTCAGACATATCGCATAACGGTATGATGCATAAATGTGCTCCACGCAGGTGAGCTGGCTCGACATCACCTGTAGGACACACTCCTCAATACACCAGACATTGTGTTAGAAACTCTTATATGCTTTACATGTTTGTTTCTATGTTTGTTTATTTAACTGCTATTTTCATCTATAACACTCTATTTTTACATCTCATTTAAATACATTATGAACAGCAGCTACGCTAATTATTTTCTTTATTCTCTATTTCCACCTGGGGATACTCATTCCTAGGTCCCTAGAGACTATGCAGCGCCATTGATGCGATCCAAGACCTGTAAAGAGATGATCCCAAGGTATCCATAATCCTGGACCAGGTCGTATCCCGAGCTGATGCTGTGGTCGTCATGGAGAAACGGAGTGCATGAGACTGAAGAGATTCCTGAATGACCACTGTGATAAACGAGTCCCCGCATTGATCCTGCAGGCCAACCTGACCGCCCGCCGGTGCCCTACTCACACCTGCAGCTTCTCCACGATGAACGTCCAGCAGCTCTGAACAGGAAGTTTGGCCAGAAGAATAATGGTCATGCCCAACAGAGCCTAGTTTCTCTCGAGGTTTTTTTTTTTTTCCCTTCACTTCGTCAATTGGTGAAGTTTTTTTTTTTCTCGCCACTGTCGCCACTAGCTTGCTCGGATCGGGACTTGTGGAGCTGTGCTTCGGTGGATTTGCTCTGCAGTGTTTGAACGTTCAGCAGTGAGGTTTAAACCACACTGAACTCAACTACACTGAACTTCAACTCTGAAATCTAAATCTAAATCTGGACTTTACTAGAACTATGTTAAGCTGCTTTGACACAATCTACATTGTGAAAAGCGCTATATAAATGAACTTGACTTGACATGTACAGTTTTCCCCATATTGTGACAAAATCTCATTTGTTTTCTAGAGTTAATCAATTGGTCACCCTGAGAAAGCAGGGACTAAGCTGAAGGAAAATGAATGAGTGAATCGATATTTTAGCAAAACCAGTGTCACCAACGTGAATTTTTATTTCACTTCAGAGTGAATAAATTGAATTAGAAGCCTACAGTGAATGGTTAAGGTATTATGAGGGATTTTGTGCTTTCGACTACTGTCTCACCATCATCAGGCCGATCATATCATTCATCAAAGTTTGTTCTACCCGATCATGACAAAGTTGTGTAATCTGCATTTGATTATTGGGTAACAAAGTTATCACTTGACTGTCCATGCATTCCTATCACCCACACTAACAATAAATTAAACTGAATGCACTGTGGTGACCTTTAGCACATGTCAAACTAATGCTTGCAACACTGTGGCAATCCATTACGTCCTCAACTACACTGATTAGAGCTTGGAAAGAGTTGAGGCAGTCACAATTCCTAGGTATAATTTTAACAGTTCTAAGGCCATGACAGTAGAGGAGTTAATGGCCGTATATGTTAATCGGGGTGTGAAGGTAATTTCCCTGTCAAAGATCAGAGAGCAATAATAGCTGAAGGGTGTGGATATTTTTTCTCCTGGTGTGCGAAGCAGATGTCTGAGAGTTACACAGAAATAAAGTGCCATGGAAACTCTTTTATGAGACTTTCTCTCGAAGGTAAGCTAAGTTGAAGATTAGAGATATGGCTGATTCTTTTACATCTGAAATTTTAACAAAAAGGGTTAATCTAAGGTGGGGGTCACCAACCCTGTTCCTGGAGAGCTACCCTGCTGCAGAATTCAGCTCCAACCCTGATCAAACACACCTGAACCAATTAATAGCACCTGAAGCAGCACTTGATAATTACAGACAGGTGTGTTTGGTCAGGGTTGAAATCTGCAGGAAGGTAGCTCTCCAGGAACAGGGTTGGTGACCCCTGATCTATGCTATTCGTTAGGGCAATGTTTTAATGTTTTTCTAAAAGTGGGGGTTCCAGATTAGAGCATTTTAAATACTGTAGGACTAGTTGTGGTTTAAAGGGAAATCAAAACCCTATAATATATGCAAATCTGCAACTATAAATCTGTCTTGTTATTCCTTAAAAGTGTTTTTTTTTTTACTAACTGGGGTCCTGGGTTACCACAGCCAAAAAGAGAGAGAGTTGCGACAACTCCATTAACTTCAATGGAACTTTTTTCAACAGCAATGGTTACAGCTGAAGAGTTTGTTTTGCACTTTGGAAAGGTGTGAAGTTTAAAAAAAAAATAAGATGTGCATGTTTTAATGTTGTCTAACATTATTTGAATTAACTGTGAAGCACTTCCTGGAACTATTTGAGTCTACATGAATCACGTGAAGATCAAACATTTTGGACAACTCTCTCTCTATGGCTCTGTGGGTTACAAGTGGATCATGCAAATGTTATTATTTACCCCTTTACCAAATTTAAAATGATAGTTCAGCCAAAACATTTTATTCTGTCTTCCTTTATTCACCCTTTACTTTCTAATTGCTGGGATGCATTGACTTCTGTAGTATTTTCTTTTTCTACTATGGAAGTCGATGGATACCATCAACTAGAATTCTTCAAAATATCTTTTATGTTCAAGAAAAGAAAGAAACTCATAAAGATTTAAAAGTACATGAGGGAGAGTAAATGATGAAGTCATATTCATTTTGGGTGATCTATCCCTTAAAATAAATACATATTCTTCAAACTTTTTAATGCAAGCATTAAAGTACCCATAAAATCTCAATATAAGTTGTTTTGAATTTTATCATGAATATATATGCATTCAAACTCTATGTTTTTAAACATCCTGCTTTTGTCCACATGATCACACTTCATTTAAGGTACAATTCTTACTATTAATAAACTATAACTTTTGCTTCATTAAACTCCTAATTTGTGCATATTAATAGTTATTATCGCAGTAGTTACTGTAGGTTTAGCAATTGGGATTAGGGATGTAGAATAATAATCATGCAGTATATTCATTCATTTTCTTTTTGGCTTAGTTTCGGCCTTTATTAATCAGGGGTCACCACAGCGGAATGAACCACCAACTAAGCCAGCATATGTTTTACGCATAGTTTTACGTCCAGCTGCAACCCATCACTGGGAAACACCCATACACTCTCATTCACAAACACACACACACTACGGACAATTTAGCTTACCCAATTCACCTATACAGCATGTCTTTAAACTTGTGGGGGAAACCGGAGCACCCAGAGAAAACCCACGCCAACAAGGGAAGAACATGCAAACTCCACACAGAAATGCCGACTGACCCAGCCGAGGCTCGAACCAGCGACCTTCTTGCTGTGAGGCGACAGCGCTACCCACTGCACCGCCCCATGCAGTATATGTGTTTTATAACTAATAATAAACAGCCAATATCTTAATAATAAGCATGGAAATAAGCCACTATTAATAGTGGGAATTGGTACTTAAACTAAAGCATTACCATTCACATATTTGCTGAATGGCAAATAATGAACTATATTGGGAACAAACAATTCAGATTGTGTAAATATGATTTCCATTGGTCCTGAAGTATGATAGCACAGAGCGGATTAAATTGTACATGTGAGTTGCACAGACCACAAAATGTAACAGACCCATTAAAATTCTACACAGAATGCTTTATTTTATAGCAATATGGAGGAGATTAGAAGGAGAAACAAATAGACAGACTTATCATAAGCTGTTGTATTTGGCTTTGTCAAGCTCATCAGATCTCACCAAGTTGTGATATAAACAAAATGCTCTTGGTTGATTCAAAAAGGGGAGGTGCTGCTTGATGTATGACTTTGTGTTTTACATGAGTATAAGTGAGTGTGTTAAGTAACACAAAGGTCAATTTCCTCTAAATGTCCATCACAATGAGTAAAGTCAAAGAATAAACCTCTGCAGCATAAGAATGTTGTCACGGTCACACAAGGAAGACAAAGAAGGATAAACTTCAAGGGTGTTTATTCCAGTGATGCACAACAGTAGCAAGGTGAAGCAGGTGAATGGCGTTGCAGAGGGTGAGCGATCTCACACACAAACAGTTCAGCTGGTAAGTTCAGTACATTGGTAAACACCAACATAAGAATAGTCACTTCCCTTAAACAGGTATACTGGCATCCATAGGAGGAGGAGAACATCCACGGAAGAGTACAGGAGAATTCAGGAGAGAAGACGAGGAGAACCATGCGTCTTTGATTCCAGCCGGTGAGTGAGTGAGTGAGGTGAGTATATATAGTGCATGGGTGATTGCAGGTGCAGTTGCGGGTGATTAGTAATCAGGTGAGGGTTCACGGGTGTGGTGGATGGTGAGCGAGAGCAGTGATTGGGACTGCAGGAACGAGCCGAGGGTGTGATAAATGTTGAGCTTCACAATTAAAAGTGGCTTCAAGAAGCTAAAGTAGCTAAAACATTGAAAAATACTATTTCCACCATCAGTGCAATAATATATATATATATATATATATATATATATATATATATATATATAGTGTTACAAGACTCTCCAAAGGTTACATCAGGAAAATTGCAGCAATTAGTAGTCTTGAGGTCAGAAAGTCTCCAAACATATATCAAACACCACCTGCAACACTCACCACATGCTGTTTGGAAAGATTTCCAGACAAATTTCTCTTTCATTTCTCTGCTCACAGACACTACTGGACCTTCAAACAGGACAGGATCTATGGTCAGATGACACTTAAAAAGAGCTTCTTGCCACACATCCATGAGTTTTAAGGCAATCCACAGGGATAAAAGTAGTACTCTATCCCTACTTTAAAACATACATTTTGCTCTTTAATGTTCTGTAATGTTCTAGTAATAATAATGTACAAATATGATATATTTGTTATTATATATTAAAAATATTTATACTTGAGGAAAAAGAGAATTTCAAGGTGGTCATCATGTCCATATTACTGAGTAACACTGGATACCATTATTATACATGCTGGACAATACATTATACATTATTATACATATAGATTACAGTTTTAGTAAGTGTTTTTGTTATTTTTATTAGATTTTAAAAGATAAATCTACAATAAGAACTAATTCACTAACAATTATCATAAATACAGTACATTGTATTTATTTTCTGTTAACTTCTTTTAACTGTTAACTTTTTTTTTCCAAATTTGCTTTATGATTTTAGCTTTAGTTAATTGTAATTGTAACACCCTGTTTAACACCAGCTTTACCTGTGTATATATTTATACCCAATTAAATATATTTATAAAGTGTAACCCTTTACTTGGGTATATATTTAATTATCAGTACTTTGAAGTGTTTTATTTTGGGAAACTTTTACTTCATTATATTAACAATGTTAAAATAGCACAATTATATGCTTTTTTTATTCTTTCAAAATAAACATTCAGCACTTTTTTTTACATTCAATGCTTCAGAAAAATAGAAAAGTCATCAAGTACTTTTGTTCCAAAGAAGTGATTTTATAATATAATATAAAATTATAACATAATTATTGTGGGTCATGGTCATCTAAAGTTGGAAAACCCATTTTAAAACATAATTTTCTTTACATTGACACCCTGATCAATTGGCACACAATGAAACAGTTAAGCAGTGTAAAAGGCCAGTTTCCACTGAATGGTGTGGTTTGGTAAAGTACGGTACACATTTATCTCTGTTTCCACTGTCAAATGTTGTAAAATAATGAACCATATCATACCACTTTTTTCACACCCTTTCATAAGGGTATACCTAACACAACAGTATATGGCAGGGGTGTCCAAACTCGGTCCTGGAGGGACAGTGTCCTGCATATTTTAGTTCCAACCCCAATAAAACACACCTGAACCAGCTAATCAAGCTCTTTCTAGGTATACTAGAAACTTCCAGGCAGGTGTATTGAAGGAAGTCGGAGCTAAACTATGCCGGACACCGGCCCTCCAGGACCAAGTTTGGACACCCCTGGTATATGGTATAAAAAGAGTGGAGACTCAATGCAGAAGGGCGGGCGGATGGACGGACAGACAGAGTAACAAATCAAAAAATAATAAATTAGGAAAGCAACATAAATTGATCCATAGCACCTTTTGCTGTCTTGGTGTAGGAAATGCCCTAACTGCATTCTTGAGAAAATCTGCCCGAATGCATGTGAGAATTAATTTTTGGGAAAAACCATCTAGATGCATTTGTGAGAAATTCTGAACAAATGTATCTGTGAGAAAATCTGCCTGAATGAATTTGTGAGAAAATCTGCCTGGATACATTTGTGAGAGCTGTATGCACTAGATGTGCTTGTTCATGGGCTACATGCAATTACATGCAGATGGACTGTATTTATTTATGAAATATGATTTATATTTGTAAAACCCAATGCGTTTATTTGCTAACACCACAGGGTTTTTGCTTCATTTGTTTTTGCAAAGTGGTTTCTGTTTGTTTGCGAGTCGAGTGATTCTTTGCAAAGCAGATTGTGTTTGTTTGCAAAATGCTAGATTTGTTTGTGAAATATCCATAGCTGCATGTCTACTTTTGAAATATGGCCTGTGCAGTTTTTTGGTTTTGTTTTGTTTTGTTTTTCAAGAAAAAAAATGATGTTGATTGCAACTTTACCACACCTGCCCAAGTAAGGGTACTGTTGGTAGGGGAAATGCAAACCTAATCAGGGTGACCCATACTGAACCATACTGTACTGAACCGTACCGCTCAGTGGAATTGTTTTGTGTAAGTTCATTGTTTCATGAGCTGTGAGGTAGGATAAGTAGAAATATATATACCTACTTAAGCTGCATAAATATTCACAAACCTGTCAAGCTTGTTGACAAGCTTACTACTTTTGCAGAAAAAAACAACAAAAAAAACTGCTGATTCTTTCTAAAAGTTGCATTCCGAGATTCATACAAAAATACAGCCAGTACATGACAGAATGACATCGGGTCATCTGTGTTTTAACACAAAATCACTGTATAATTAAGCCAAGAATATTTTACACTAAAACAAAGCATCCCTTTATTTGGTCACCATCTCACAGAAGATCATAACATTCTTTGCAATGACATCTTGCCAAGATCAGCTCATAAAGAGCAAGTGTTTGCTCGGCCATGCTGAATTATTCATGGCAGTGCATTAACTCATTCCTCCCATGACAGCGATCATGTCCACCAGAGAAGAAACCTGGCCAGTGTCCTCATAAATACAGAGACTGGACTTGTGCTCTTCTTACAGATCCAGTCAATATTACATATATTATTATTATTATTTATGTATGATGCTATGGAAATAATATAGATTTTTCCCTGCAGCTAAACTGCAATCAGATGATCTGCCATTTTAGAGCTACATCAATGTGTTCTAGACAAATGCCTTAAATTTAAACAGCTCACTTCATCTCTTGTATTTGCTGATTAAATTGGTGCAATCGTAAATCTGGTTTGCAATCCCATTTAACACCTTGTGTAAATAGCAATTGGTGTTTTGTGCCTTTTATTCCATGTCTGTAAAAGCTTTGAAATTATTTAAGCACTAAAGGGTTTGTGGAAATGGTTGGATAAAAGGCTTTAAAATACATAGGGCTGGGCGATAATTTGATAATTATCACGATATATATTTTTTCGATAAAACGACAACGACAGTTCGATAAAGTGTTCGATAATATTTATGCGTAAAGCTGCGCAGGCATTTTGCAGCCTGCACTTCCGGATGCCGCACGTAGTACAAGTTTACAGCCATGGAGGAGTAAGAAACATGGAGAAGTAAGAAAAAAATAAGGTAAAAAAAAAATTATATAAATATATATATATGGCTGTGACCTATATATAAGGAGCAGAGCAACGCGCACTGCAAACTGCAGATGACTCATGCCATCAAAAACAGGCAACACCACAAACCTGTTTCATAATTTAAAACACTGCCACTCTTATGAAGATGCTAGGAAATTACAGACCTAAACAAGTTTTGGTAAACGTGGACCATCTACAAGCATCAGCGCAACTACCCAGCAGAGTTTCATGTCGTCATTTCGAAAGCCGTGCCTTACGAGAAAAAAAACGAAAAGACACTATAACAGACCACACAATCTCAATAAACACTTGGTGCTTGCTGTAAACTGCAGGCTGCATTATTTAAGGGTATTTGTGGATCTTTTGTTAAGCTTGTGTTTCCTTTTTAATATTAAGATATTTTCTTTGAAATCTGTAATACCACTATTGTCCCTCATCACCGGTAAAATAACCAGCCTTTATATAATATATATATATATTTTTTAAATTAAATTTTCCTGTTAGTTTGACGCAAGCAAATTAAATTGTGGCCAGTTTTAGTTTTTAAACAGTCCCTCGCCTGAAGAACGAATAACATCTGAGATGAAGTGCTTCAAAACAAGTCCGCGCTATTCAGCGCCAAAACAATCCATTAAACTGTTTTCACGGTTTGAATTTAATTCGTTTAATCTAGCAACATGAATGACCAGGACAGTCTTTACAAACTGTTCACAGGACTGATAGTATTCTTAGATTACCTCGGAAGAACGAACTTGGTCTGAAGGATGAGAGAACTCAGAAACTCGTTGATTGTGTGAAAGGAGAGGCTACCCGCATGTTGGCCATGATGCGCGATTTTTAAAATGAAAGTCTGTATAGGCCTATTTGTGCCAGTCTGTCAGATAAAATTGTTTAAAACACCGATATCTGCGCATAACAGGGTTTATGCATCGCGCAATATGCAATGTCAAGAGAGTGACTCCATAAAGGTAAATCGCACACACTTAATTATGTAATGCGTGGATGCGTCTCACAGCGCAAAGCATAACTTATCCTTTAAATGTCCATGCTTAACCAGTCATCGTTAAGGTCTGTCGATTAAAGAGTTATTGACAATTAATAGATCATCAAGTAATTGTTAGCATCCCCAAATAAAATATATTAAAGGATATTTTACCCTAAATTCACCATACTCACCATTAAAAGGATAGTTCATCCAAAACTGAAAATTCTGTCACCATTAACTCACCTTTTCTTGTTCCAAACCTGTTTTACTTTGTTCTGATGTTGAACAATAATATGCAACAACTTGTAGGGTAATGTCTTTGGTTGTTGAAAACTTGAACAGTAAATGCTGAATTAAGATTGTTCTTTTGTTTATTATTTTTTTATTTATATTGTCAGACAGCTAAAACATTTCACAAAATGTGTTAAATCAGCTGCACAAAGGGATTGGCATGCTGAAAAGCCTTTAAAATTGATAGATATAAAAATGTGACATTTATCGTGATAATTATCGATATCGACTGATATGAAAAAAATTATCGTGATAATTTGTTTTGCCATATCGTCCAGCCCTATGCATACATAAACAATAAAGTTAGTAAAATAAATTTAATGAATAAATTAATATTATTAAAATTATATTACTACAAGATGAATACAAATTGGATTAAACTTGTCTAATATATATTTAATTACAATAAAACTAAATTGTATGTGTGTGTACTTAATGTGTATCTATTTAAAACAAATAAATGCACATATAGACTTTAATTTAATGACACAGGAAAATGTAACAAATTTAAATTAAAAATTTTTGGGTTTTGTACATATTTTCTTACATTTGGGTTAAAGTAACTCAACATGTTTATAATACTGTGTCAGAAAAAAATATTTTCAAGAGCTTATGTTTTTTTATAATTATTTTTTATATATACGTAATTGAAACTATATAGAACAGGGCCCCTTGCAAAAGAATGATCTTAGATAGTGGTTCGTGGCATCTCAATGATTGAAAACCCCTGCCCTAGCAAGTAGCACTACCAGAAACACATTATATCTTAGAAGACTATTAGAGTTAAAGGTTAAAAGTCAATAGTTGTGCCATGTTATTCATCATGAACAACAAATTACATGATAACACATACTTCCACTGTCATGAGGATTAGCTCTAATAAACGGTTGTCCAGCACCTACAGTATGCCTGTGGTCCATTAGCACTGTGAATCTGCCACCAGCGTTTCCACACTGCCACTGTGGTGGCTTTTAATCCTACAGCACTGAATCATTGTATGTGCTCTTGGGAATGAACTAAGCACTTACCATCAGCAGCTTTATTTCCAGAAATTGGGTCCTTTCGGATTCCAGCTCAAGGGAAATCACTGCTGGGGGATTTAGCCGATCTATGATTAGAGGGTTGGGAAAAGATCAATGTTTACCTTTGCCTTTCCTTTGACTGACATTTGCATACTGCCATACCTTTGTTAATATAAGGTTACATTGTTACATTCAGAGCAATAATATTCTGTTGTTGAGCCAAAATATGCTTTGTTTAGTTTTTTTTTATTATTATCTCTGTTCATGTCCTACAAAAATAGTACCAATACTGACACCATTAATGAGAGCACTGCTGTGATTGGGTGATGGGGGAGGAGAAATGGTAGTTATGCTGCCTCTTAGACCTGTTGTTGGTGGAGGATAGGTGGTGTGTAAAGGCTGAGTTATCATCTTCATCATTAGTTTGATGATTTGATGTGAATTGCCCTCGACTGTGTGGATACTACTAAAGTAGAGCTTCTACCCATTTTGTCCCATAATTAACATCTAAGATTGAGACTTTACCAAGACAGAAGTCAGTGTTATTTTAAGGTGCTCATTATCAACATTGATCTATCTTTGTTTTATGTCTTTTGTTTGGGATTTAGTAGGAAAGTGGGTGCCATTTTCTTTCACATTACCTCTCCGGTTTACGTTACTTCAGGGAGTTTAATTTGCTGTAATTTCTTTTCTTTCCAGTTGTTTTACAATGTGTACTTTAATCTTTACACCTTTAACAAGTGATGGAAACAAAATAAACTGTTATTTTCAGTAACAAGTAATCAAACAAATTGCTGTTTCCTTCATCACAACACAATTACTAAGAATAAAATGTGTGTTATAAAATATATACAGTATAATTTGCTGTAATTTAGCTTACTAAAGCGGTTTTCAGTAGCCTCTCTCAGATATAGGATTTACTCTGATGTGTATTTGTGTGTGTGTGTGTTGTGGGAGGAGTGGGGCACATAATAACTGATGATGACTGGTGTGTGTGTGTGTGTGCGTGCGTGCGTGCGTGCGTGCGTGCGTGTGTGCACGTGTGTGTATATTGGGGGCAGGGAAAACCACATAACTGATGATGATTGGCTAAGAACACAAGTGATAATGTGAGCTGCACTTTCAAAGGAGAAGACGTCATCAAAGTAACTAAAACTACACTGAACAAAAATATAAACAACTCTTTGGCTTTTGTTCCCATTTTTCATGAGCTGTACTTTGTACACAAAAGGCTTATTTCTCTCAAACATTGTTCATTGTCTTAATCTGTGATATTGAGCACTTCTCCTTTACCGAGTCAATCCATCTACCTCACATAGGAGGCATACCTGTATCAAGATGCTGATTAGACAGCATGATTTTTGCATAGGTGTGCCTTAGGCTGGCCACAATAAAAAAACATCACTGGGAAACACCCATACACTCCCATACACTACGGACAATTTAGCTTACCCAATTCACCTATAGCGCATGTCTTTGGACTTAATCCAACCAGAAACCAGAGCACCCGGAGGAAACCCAAGCGAACACGGGGAGAACATGCAAACTTTACACAGAAATGCCAACTGACCCAGCCGAGGCTCGAACCAGCGACCTTCTTGCTGTGAGGTGACAGCACTACCCACTGCGCCACCGCGCCGCCACTGCCAGTTTACCTAATTAAATTTCAGCACTTTGGGTTGCCTTGGTGAAAATCAGTGTATGCATGTGCGGTTGAAAATGCAACCTCCAAAAGACAGTATCAGTCTCCGAAATGAAATGCATTTTTAGAGTTCTAAAAGTCCACATTTTATTAGCAATAATATAAATATTTAGGGCTTGACATTAACTTTTTTGATCACCAGCCACTGTGGCTAGTAGTTTTCCAACATTACCAGCCACTCGCCATTTTCACTAGACACAAAAAAAACAATTGACATTTAAAAAAATTATTCTCATTTATTTAAAACTATACACAGTAGTTTGTACAGGCTAAGGGTCCCAGATCATCAGGTTATCATAGATAAATGGTTATCTCCTATTAAAGTTATTGTATATTTATTTATTGTTATTGTAAAAGATGATAATTAAACCATATTAACAAAAATAACTGCAAGCAAAAGAAAGCAGGTGCAAAACATTGTGCGCAATAGAGAAAGGATGATCACATGCACATGGTTATTCTGTTCAAAGAATGGCAAAAGCAAAAGCACCAACAGCTGCTCCATACAAAAAATCTGGAGATCTCTTGAATGCAGCAGGACTGTGGCTGCACGAGTGCCGCTTTTTTCCAATCTATTTCAAAGAGAAACGATCACACCAGTTACGTTTCCAGGCGCGGTTGTTTTGCGCAAGGAAACCGGAGCTTTTAAGCGCTCTCGCATCACATCAGCTGTGCGGGCGACACTGACGTCAGTGAGCGAGGATCGCCTGTGTCTCACCATGCGCCCGATCATCCTCTCATTCGGTATTTACCTGCTTTCTTTTGCTCGCACGTTACAGTTATCAGTTATCAATCGTACTGCTTCTCGATTCTAAGAGCACATTTGCACGCATATTGACAAACAGTCTTAAACTAAAATTCAAATCTTTAGGGACGAGACAGCTCTGGCAACTTAAAAAATATTTTCAACCAGCCAAAGTGGCTAGTGGGGCTGTCTGTCTAACCCGCCACAGCTGAAATCTACCTGCATTTGGTGGGTTGGCGGGTGTTAATGTCAAGCCCTGTAAATATTACAAATGTAAACATTAGTTGAGCAGGTTACATTGTAACATGTCCAATCAACACGCAATGTGACAAGATTCCAGCAACAATTGATTTGTCTGTCCAACACGAAAATAGGACATTTTTCTTTTTATCGCATGTTGCATGTAGTTAGTACACTGTGTAGCCTTGATAGTCAGTCATGCTCACTCCTGTTAGTGTTGTCAATCTGGCAACCTGCATTTGCATGCAATTGTCGGAGAAATGCCTGGTGAAAAAGTGTTTTGAATTTAGAGTGCAATATCTAGTTCAACCACTGGGTATCAATCTTACAAACTCCACTTTTAAGGTGCAAATTTATAGACAAAATATGAGCCTTACTAGAAGCTGCTTTATAAATCCTCATTTGAAACATCAAACTGCAAATCTTCCTTCCATGCATTCACCCTACAATATGAATTTTTAGATTAGTTAATTGTAGCAAACAATCAATTTCGCATATGATGCCCTTTCTTAAATTATCCTTTATCATCATGCTTTTTTAAAGATGAATATGGGGGTCTATTAAGAGCTAACTAATTAACTAGACCTCTTAGTTGGAGGTATTTGGAAAAATACTATCTTCTATTGAGATTAAATTTAAGTTTAAATTCAAACTACAAAGAACTGATTACTCCATATTGGATAAAAGTGTGAACTAATATATATATTTTATGTAAAAATCTAATTTGTTTTTCCTGTAGTATTTACTTCACCACAGAATATTTTTTTATATGTATAGCTACTAGAAGTGAAAGTAATCTATGCAAGGAATTTGCATGAAAAATTAACTACTGAAATCCTGTGCGTGCGAACATAAATCAATAGATTGGCATGTATTGTGGAATTAAAATAACTTGCTTTTTGCATGTGGTGACAGTAGATCATCACTAAAAGAAATGTCAAAAGACCTGCTGGAAATTATAGCAAACTGAGCTAAGAAGTTTACATTTTTAAGACATCATTTTGTAAGCTAAAGCTCCATCCTTATTCACAGTAAATATTTTTACACTAAGCCTGCACAGTTACCTAAGCTTCACATTGGATTTCCAAAGACATATATGGCACACATTAAATCAGTTATGTTTTATTTTTCTCCAGGTCAGCAAAACCCTTCAACCTTATGGTCTGATGATAAATGACCATCCATCCAACCAAAATGAGAACCCTTATGAAGAAATAAAGCAATTTACCTTCCTTTACAGAAAGAAAGAAAGAAAGAAAGAAAGGATAATAGTCAGCTGCTAGCTTTCAAATAACATTAATAGAATAATATACTATGGTGTGTAAAAGTGTTTTTGCACCCTTACTGATTTCTTATTTTTCTTTGCATGAGTGTCACATTTTAATACTTCACATCATGAAACAAATGTAAATGTTAGTCAAAGAAAACACAAGTAAACATCATGCAGTTTTAAAATAAAGATTTTTATTAATTAGGGAAAACAAAATCCAAAACTACATGGCCCTGTGTGAAAAGGTGTTTTCCCCTAAACCTAATAAGTGTTTGGGCCACTCTTTAGCTGCAACAACTGCAATCAAGTGTTCAATAACTTCCAATGAGTCTTTTACAGTGCTGTGGAGGAATTTTGGTCCACTCATCTTTGCAAAATTCAAGCTTGGAGGGTTTGAGCATGAACAGCCTTTTTAAGGTCATGCCACAGCATCTCAATTGGATTCAGATCCAAAGTACTCATTGTGTTTTTTTCATTGTGCCTTGGATCATTGTCCTGCTGCAGAACCCAAGTTTGCTTTAGCTTGAGGTCACTAACAGATGGCCGGACATTCTCCTTCAGGATATTTTGGTACATAGCATAATTCATGGCTCCACACGCAAAAAGTTTTGACTTTTGTGAGTATTTTCCCAAAAGTCTTGGGGATCATCAAGATGTTTTCTGGCAAAACTGAGACGAGCCTTTTTGTTATTCTTTCTCAGCACTGGTTTTTGTCTTGGAAGTCTGCCATGCAAACCATTTTTGTCCAGTCTCTTTCTTATGGTGGAGTCATGAACACTCATCTTAACTGAGGCAACTGAGGCAGGCAGCTCTTTGGATGTCGTTGTGGGGTCTTTTGTGACCACTTGGATTAGTTGTCGTTGCACTCTTGGGGTAACTCTTCCATGTTTTTGCCGTTTGTAGTTAACTGTGGTTCGCTGCAGCCACAAAGCTTTAGAAATGGCTTTATAACCTTTTCCAGACTGCTAGATCTAAATTATTTTCTTTCTCATTTGTTTTTGAATCTCTTTGGATCTCTAAATGATGTCTAGCTTTTGAGCAACTTTTGGTCTACTTCACTTTGTCAGACAGGTCATATTTAAGTGATTTCTTGATTGCGAACAGGTGTGGCAGTAAAGTAGATTTTTAAAAGGCACATAAATTGGTATTTATCTAACTCACAAGAACAACGATTAATTTGTATGGCCCTTTCATACAGGAAGCAGCAAGTGATGGAATGCCTATTTGCCCGCAAGTGGGTGCCTATTTCTCCCATAGAGGAAGCGTTATGTTTGGTCGAGTGCAGTGTGCAAGTCAATGTTTCAGATGTTGCTATAGTTACAATCAAATCTAACATTACTTTAGAAAAAATCTGCCATGCAGGTCTAGTCTGAACACAAGTAAGGACAGTTAACAGTTTTTTGTTTAATTAACTTACCACAAATAGCAGGTTCATTTAAAACTACAGTGGGCCACGTAAACATATATGTTTGGTTTAGGGGCTTTGAGTTATAAAAAAAAAAAAGGTTGGAAAACACTAGAAAAATGACTTAGCTAATACATAGCTCAAACAAATATGTAATTTCACAAGAAAGACAAAACAATATGTTTTGTCATTCTCCAAATGGTTTCACTACAATAAACAATGAAATGTCAATATTGTTTCGTTGTTAGGGTGGAAAACACTGAAAAACAGTCACCAACAGTATAATGAGACTGGGAAATTGGGATACTTCACATACATGGAGAAACTCAAAATATTAAGGTAACAAACTAAAAACTACATTTGAAACTAAATGTAGCTGCCAAAATTACCACTAGTACTAGGGTTTGCATGATTCTTAGTCCAGACAACCCTTTTTAGGCAGATTTTATCACCGTCACAGGCACATTCCTGTGCTCAGAAAACAATGTTTACATTATCCAAAAGAAACAAACTCTGAAGTCAAATTGACATTCAACATCTCAATCTCAACATTAGAGCTTATTTTAATTGATAGCTGAAGAGCTTTCTAATAACAAATGACCTTACGTTTATGACATTTGCATTGTAATTAAGTACACAGATTTCATATGCAAAAAAAGGTTTCCTTTAATAATTTCCTTTTCAAGAGTTCACACTTAGCTGATGATTGATTATAAAGCTTGTTTGGCATGCTGTCCCGGGAGAGAGCCCTGAGCTTATAAGATCCTCGAGCCTGGGGCTCCCTCTCGTTTGCAAGGCGAGAGGGGAGTTTGAGCTCAGGTAGATCTCGAGAACTCCCCTGCTGTAGTAGCTAATGAACAGATAGTGATTGCTCTTAAGAGATAACTACTTACTAGGAGCATGTCTATGGTGCCGATTTGGATTAGTCAATTAACTTAAGTTGCGTGTTTTTGGACGGTGGGAGGAAACCGGGGAACCCGGGGGAAACCCACGTGAGCACGGGGAGAACGTGTAAACTCCGCACAGAAACATCGGCTGGCTTGGTAAGGACTAGAACCAGTGACGTTCTTGCTGTGAGGCAACAGTGCTAACCACTGGGCCACCGTGTCACCCATCTAGGAAAGGAGGAGGAGTAGGGGTGGAAGGGGGGATTCTTCAAAACGAAGATGGCTGTTATATGGAACTTAGGGTATTTATAGTGGCTTAGGAATCGTCTGATTGGTGAATTATAAATTGAATAATGCGGGACCAGCCGCAAGCAATCATAAGCACGTGATCCTCTCGAAATTAGTTTATAAATAAACTTCACTTAATGCAATAGAATGTGAGAGTGAATTAGGGAATGATATGTCAGTGCAGTGGCTTCACTTTTGCTTTGCAGTTTTCTGACAAACATCAGTGGTCATGTTTTATATTCAGGACTTTAAAATTAATCATAGTTATACTGTAGATATAGTTAGCATGTTTAGATTGATGGCAGCACAGTGGCTCAGTGGTTAGTACTGTCACCTCACAGCAAGAAGGTCACTGGATCGAATCCCAGCATTTCTGTGTGGAGTTTGCATGTTCTCCCCATGTTTGTGGAGGGTTTCTTCCAGGTGCTCCGGTTTCCCCCACAGTCCAAACACATGTGGTATAGGTCAATTGAATAAACTAAATTGGCCATATTGTAAGAGTGTGTGTGTGTGAATAAGTGTGTATGGGTGTTTCTGAGTACTGGGTTGTGGCTGTAAGGGCATCCGCTGTGTAAAACATATGCCAGAATAGTTGGTGGTTTATTCCGCTGTGGCGGCCTCTGATATATCAGAGACTAAGCCGAAGGAAAATGAATGAATGAATGAATGTTTAGTTTGATGTGGCTTGCTCTGTTACTGTAGATGCTCTGACAGACAGGCTACTTGGGCTGTTCAATGTGTTTGAAATTTTGTGCTTTCCTTAGTGTGTAATTTATACATCCCAAGTATATTCTTTATCTCTAAATGTTGGAAAGTCAAGAAAATATTTTATTTTGCTGTCAGGTCTGCATGCAACTTTCTGCTAAACTTCATAAACATCAATGATTGCATGCATCTTTTCTGACAAAAATATACACTATGAATGAAAATGAAACTATTCGTTGTTGGACAATAATTTCGCCATACTGAATGTAGAATTTTATAACTATAAGTAAGTGTATTTTATTACAAGTAACTGTAATGTGACTTTTCTAATGGAGTACTCAAAATAGTTCTGCTTTTAAAAAACATTACTGTTTATGCACCGCAAAATTAAAATGTTAAGTACAACATCCTACATGATTATATTCACTATATTTCACAATTTAGCCAAAATAAAATGTAAAAACTTGCCAAATCGTTTACACATTCCTATTAGTGCAGTGGCTAGAAGCAAATACACTAAACTAAACTAAGAAAACACTCTAGTATGTATTATTCAAAGTAAACAACATGCACTTTTATATTTAAACATATATAGTAACCCTTTATTTTACAGTCGTTTCCTCCACATACTTACTATGTACTTATAGTAAATACAGTAACTGGGTTAACCTTAAAAAAAAAAGGTTAAAATACATTTATGTACATGAATTTAATTTCTAAGAAATATGAACTAACTACATGTATTTACAATATAGTCAGGCCTATTTTCATGTAATTATGCCTAATATATTGTTTTTACAGTAAGTACATTACCCCTTATAAAAGCATTACTATTAGATATGAATCCTACCTTCAGACCTAACTTGAACGCATGTAGTAATCTTACATTACCTAAAACTTTCTATGGTGCGATGTAAACTTTAAAAAAAACAAAAGAAAGAAAAAAAACTTAAAATCCACAGTGATTCATGGGCATTTTCCGTTTACACTTTTCAATTCCATTATAGAAGCTTGATCTCTGCTTCATGACATTTCTGATCTACAAAAATGTGTGTTTTCTAGGTTTGCCATATAAATTATTGTACAAAAAAATGTAGATCGAAAGCATGATTGAAACAAAAAAGCCATTGCTTCTGCTAAAAAAAAACAATGCAACCACTAAAACATTCACAAAAAAAAAAATAAAAAATAAAGGATTATGGACCACTAGCTCCTTAGTCAGATTTTCATTCTTGAACCCTGAGAAACATTTCTTTTATTTACACTGTGGGCGGCAGACCGTTCTGGCACAACAGATTGGGGTTTGAATGTTCATGATCACACTGAATCTGTTACACAACAACAAAAGACAACAGCTTCACCTCGAGATCGACGCCTGCTCTTTTTTTCCCCTCTCTCTACAGTACAATAAATGCTCCCAGCGGGTGTCTGCAGACTTCTGTACGGCACAGATACATCTCTGTCCCACCGCAGGGGTATTACAGGGTTTCCGGTGAGCAGATCTCATAGACTCTGCCCTGAGATGAACCACACTTTGTCTCTACAACCCATGCCAACCTTTGATAAATGGCCTCTGGGCTCTGGGAAGTTGCACACGGTAGGGGATTGAAAGAGGAAGGACACAAAGGTCCACATGGACTTCACTGGAGAGAGTGCAAATAGTAACGCTGAATGCCAACTACAGGAGTTAATTGCTTCCACTTCTATGCCCTCTCTTAATTACTTTTAATTCGAACGTTTGATTCGATCATTAATCTTCCTGTATTTTCATGCAGCTCAGACGAAGACCATTAGCCAAACAATGATGATGTGCGATTCCCCCAGAGAAGCCTTGTCGTACGTCTAATATTAAAGAGGAAAGTTTCTGATAGCATGTCCTTTCGGAAGCGGTTCGAATATGGAAGAAGTCATTTCCACTGCTTAAGGTGCTATCAGAGTGTTTTAAGTGCCACGCTTAAAATGAGGAATGAGGTATGACATGGCGAGGAACAGATTCGAGGTGTTTTAAGCACTGAGACAAAAACGGACCCAGGTGTTCTCATATTCCTATTATAGCTATCGTCCAATCCTTCAGCGCAAATGTAATATTTTACAACTGCTGTATGTTATTGCAGAGGTGCTGTGAAGGCTTAAACGGTCTGTCTGTAAGGGTCACCTTACACCAGAACTCGATATTACAACCTTAAAGTTCAACTTTATGTGAGGACTAAGCCGGAATGCATGAAATGTCAACTTCTGTAAGCTGCCAAGAAGTCTCAATGTGCTTTCCGTTGAATAAATCCAGTGCTGGAGCAATAAAAATTTTCTGTGATACATAAATTGTGCGTTCTTACAATGGATTTGGTGGTAATATCTTAAAGCAGCTACACCGGAGTGTGGTTTTCTTTTATAGATTTGATGATTATTTTAAAGGTATATTCTGAAGCACTGGCTACTGAACGATTAACACAGCAAGGGATAGTGCTCGTAATGCACTGCTTTTAAGGGTAACGCTAGTCTTAGAGGTAGCAAACACTTTGTTCCATTATCACTATTTTTCATAATGACAGTTGTCATAAAGCCCTCATCATATAAGCATTTGCTAAATGTAGCTTTGTGCACTAACTGCCAGGTCAGAGCACACAGCGGGAACAGTATATTCATCCCACTGATGAAAAATAATGACAATTCTATGGTGGAAATGTATAATCTTTCTTCACATTCTCATTATTCAGCCAAACATTAAAATGGACTCTATTACATGTCACACGTATCTTCTCTTTTAGCTCTGCTGTTCCCAGTTTTGTCAACAGTTTTTTTAATAACGATAATTAAAGAGTATTTTGCGTTTGTTTTTGTGATGGTATCTGTCATTAATAAATGAGTATAATTTTTGGTCTGTCATTAATAAATGAGTATGACAGTAATATTGTTTGCAGGTGGGGGAGTAAGTC
>CAIGQV010017602.1:3232112-3242204 GCA_903798115.1 Danio jaintianensis | reverse complement strand
AGGGCGTCCAAGAAAGTCCAGCAAGCGCCAGGATCGTCTCCTAAAGAAGATTCAGCTGCAGGATCAGAGTGCCACCAGTGCAGAGCTTGCTCAGGAATGGCAACAGGCAGGTGTGAGTGCATCTGCACGCACAGTGAGGTGAAGACTTTTGGAAGATGGCCTGGTGTCAAGAAGGGCAGCAAAGAAGCCACTTCTCTCCAAAAAAAACATCAGGGACAGATTGATCTTCTGCAAAAAGTATGGCGAATGGACTGCTGAGGACTGGGGCAAAGTCATATTCTCCGATGAAGCCCCTTTCCGGGGCAGTTTGGTGAAGAACAATGCATTTTCCAGCACGATGGAGCACAGTGCCATAAGGCAAAAGTGATATCTAAGTGGCTCTGGGACCAAAACGTTGAAAATTGACAAACTAAAACCCACTAATTCTGACAAACTTTAACAAGTGATTATGAAAGAATGGGTTGCTATCAATCAGGATTTGGCCCAGAAGTTGATTTTGAGCATGCCCAGTCGAATTGCAGAGGTCCTGAAAAAGAAGGGCCAACACTACAAATACTGATTCTTTGCATAAATGTCATGTAATTGTCGATAAAAGCCTTTGAAACGTATGAAGTGCTTGTAATTATATTTCAGTACATCACAGAAACAACTGAAACAAAGATCTAAAAGCAGTTTAGCAGCAAACTTTGAAGAAAAGACTCCTCCTGAATGATCAGTGATAAGGTCATACAGAAAGTGATTACTTTAAGTAAATACTACTAAAAGTGGATCTACAGGCATCTGAATCATAGGATGTCATTACTTTGTCACCCATGGCTTTTCTATCTTGACTTTGTTTTTGTTAAACAACAACACAGTGTGAGATGTCATGTGAGTCCTGGGGTGTCCTAACTTTTTCACTTAATTGTGTCTGTGTATTCACATAAAAAAATTTTTTTTTTTAAATTGTGAGACTAGAGAGCAGTTTATAAAAAGGTTGAGTCAATGGTCAAGGCAAGCTTCTTTCAGCTTCACCTTCTCGCTAAAGTCAAGCCCTTCCTGAGCCGGGAGTGATCTTGAGAAAGCCATCCATGCTTTTATAGGTCCTGTTTGGGCTACTGTAACACACTTTATATTGAAGTCAACAAAGCCTGTCTTTATCATTTACAACTTGTACAAAATGCTGCTCCTCGCATGTTAACAAACACAAGCACATTACAGAATAATTTGAAACTTTGGTTGTTCGTTTTTTAATTGCAGTCAATGGTCTTGTGTTCTCTTATTTATGTCAAATTTTACACAATCACCAACCCAGCAGAGAATTGCGTTCTACTGGACAACTTTTGCTAGAGATCCCAGAGTCAAGGTACAAACAATGATCCCTCATTTGCAGTGGCAGGTCCAAACTTTGGATTACCCTTCCTACTGAGCTCTGTACAATCACTGAACTGCCACTGTTTAAAGCTCAGCTTAAGACCCACTTATTCAGAATGGCTTTTGATACTCAGTAGCACTGACACTTTTCTCTGTTTTGATGTTTTATTTTGTTATTGACATTCTTGTATTTTTATAGAATATTTATTTGTTTTTAAAGTTTTGTTGTGAAATTTGTTTTATTGTTTTTAAGCTGTCAACTTCAGTAGTAATCAAGCAATATAAATAATAATTGATTGATTGATTGGTTGATTGTTGATAACAAAGGGAATAAACAAAGGGAAAATATGGTAAACATTCTGTTTCAAATAGCTGAAAATCCAAATTATTTATATTCACTGGATTCTGTAATGCAAAGATTCTTCTGCTAGCTTCATAATTGTGTTACCAGGTAGTATTAGAAAACTTGTAGTGTACATCTGCACAGATACAATCTGATGCTCTTTTACACTGACATGGTTTAAAATTCATTGACCTGATTGAAACAGCCTTCATTATTAATCTAAAAGCCGCTAAGAGTATGATTAAAGCTATTGAGGGAAGACTTTCTATGCTAATGCAGTCGGGTCCAAAGACTGCTAGTAAAAATGCTTCTGTTTTGTATTTTTATATTTTCTATATACATTCTTTTCTTTGCAAATTGCATAGCATTAGCATAACAATTGTAGCAAAATGAGCAATTTGCATGCATTTTAGAATTTATTTGATTTTGTTCATAAATGCAGTAAACAGCATACTGAACCCACCATTTCCTATCAAAACTGTAAACTTTCTATGCACTCGTAACATAGAAATTGGAATTTGGAAAATTGGAATTGTATATTTCATGCTGAATAAAAATTTGATTTTTCTTTTAATTTGTGATTCAACAGAATATAGCAAAAATTTACACAGCATGGAATGACCCTTTTTATAGGTGATCACTTTAATAAATGATCTCTGTTGCTCTCAGCTGTCATGCAGCCACAGAGAGAGAGCAGAGGTACAGTATGGCTCCAGAACAGCAATTTGAATTCATTTTCAAAACAAACAAAAAAATTACACACAGACTTCAAGACATGAGTGTTGAAGTTTCAACAACATTGAAATCTTTTAAAAAACAATGTTGTTGTTGTTTTTATACATTTCAGTCATTTGGTCCATTTTTGCAGTGTAAATGGACCATTAGTTTGAAACATCATTATAAGCCAATTATATATTTTTTTTCTCCAAACCATTTTAAAATAACTCAGAATAAGCATTAATTTATTTCTTTTCACACTTTCCTTACATTTCCCATTCCAAAGTCAAGCAGATATACATGATGTAGTTGGTTTAATTGTATAAGTTTTGAGAAGGAGAGATGCATTTTTCTGTACTGTATAATAAACAATAACTTTGTCCATGTCTGTAAATATTGACTTGTACAGTCAATGCTTTTACTCCGAATCCAGTTGGAAATGGACAAAAATCAGATTTGAACTGAAGGTTTTGCACCGAGGCTCTAGAGACAGTGAGAAATCCTAGACATAACATTCTTTATTTTGACATGTTTTAAAATACTAAAACTTTTATTTGCAAGTTTAAATTAGATTTTATATCCCAGATGTTTCAGTGTAAACCCCACTGTCTATTCAGTAGGTCATTAAACAGTAGGTCATTAAATTCAGTAGGTCAAAAACTACGCAAAGTTACTGATCATAACAATGTTTGGACTGACAGCGGGAAATGGACATGGGTCAATAAAACGATGGTCATCTTTAGACCACTCTAAAGAGAGAAATCACTACATTTGACTGATTATTATCCAATAATTTTTTTACACCTTCACTGTAATTTCCATAAAAAGTTGAGTGCATTTTTTGAGAGTTCTAATGAAGAGATTATTGGATCTTACAGTACAAGAGTAAAGATTGTGACATTCAACACCATTTACACTATAATAAGGTATTTTATTAAAAGAAAATACTATGCATACATTTTATTTAGTAGCACTTTAGTATAGGAACCCATTCTCACTATTAATAGTGGCTTATTATGTATGTGTGGTTATTATGTATTATTGGCTGTTTATTAATACTAGTCTGCATTATCTTATTTTACATTCCTAATCCTAACTTACTATTAATAAGCAGCAAATGAGGAGTTTATTGAGCTCTGCATTTTGTGACCTTTTATTTTATCTGTAGAAAATAAGTTAGTGTGATCAGCCATTTATCTTTATACAATTTAATGAAAGGACAAAAAGCAAAGCTGTGGTTCAGTTAAAAAAAATATTCATTCTCGTTTGAAAACAACAGATGCGTTGAAAGATTCAATAACGATGTCCATTTTGACTGATATAATTATAGACAGCAATATGTAAAGAAACAGACATTAGATCACTGTGTCTGCTTCAAATTACTGTGCTCTCCCTTCAGAACTGATTGAATAAATGCATGACAATGAATAAAGTAATAGGCCAATTGAGTCCATGCAAATGAATCTAGATAAACACTCTATCACCGGAGAATGTCTTTAAATGTAATATACTTTTAATATACTTATTAATATTCAAATAAAAGCATTGTGCACTAAGTTCGCCTCTTCGCCGAGTTGAATGTAATGCAGAGTCCATTGAATACTAATGTGGGTTCAAATGCTCTGAAATGATTAAATGTTGCCCTTGTCATGTTATTCCAAACAGGTCTACATACTGTAATGACTGCAGTATGTGGCTTGTCAGAGAAGCTCCATATCTTAGCTTAGTGCCAACAACAAGAGTGCCCTATAAATATAATTAAGGCAGCCAAATAGGGCACAAATTGAACTGCAAGGACTGGTGGAACAAACTGAGATAAAGTCTTAAGAAATTTTCCAGGTCATTAAACGAGTTCCTAACCTTCAAAATTAATGAGACTAGCAGAATGAAACGAAGTCGTGTTCAAGCCCCAGATAGGTAATTATATATTAATATCTATATCACCGCTCCTCCTCAAATGTAAACATGTAATTGCAGATTAGTAATATCTCAGGCTTGCTTGCTTCCAGCTTAGACTTTGCCAATAACATTACTCTTTCCGACCTGAGTAATTACAACAGAAGGTGCTGAACCGTGCGGTAGACTGGATTTCATATAAACATGCTTCAGGCTGTTGACGATTTAAAAAATAATTTTCAAATATTTACCAGCTACTGAGCTAAATCGAGACTATTTCTGTAGGTTACACTGATATGGTATTAGCTGAGAAGACAACTACATTTAAATCTTATGTCTTGTATGGTTCATTCAAAAACTTGTTCAGGAAAAAAAACAATCATTGACTCAAGTGAATAGTTCAAAAACAAATTCCAAGCATGAATACTGTACTGTATGGACTGAAAATGAAATAAGCAAGACCATCCACATGCAGACAGAGACATCAAAGGGGGATCAAGCAAGATTTTTTTCAAATAAATGTGTGTTTGTGTGTGCGTGTGTGTGTGCACTGTATAAAAATTGCTGTAAAATTTACAATTTAGGTTGCCAGTAATAAAATTTACAAGTGCAAAAACAATTGCTGTAAAATTGACAATTTTGGTTTACCAGTATAGTAGATTTGTAATGGTAGATTTACAGAACAATTGTAATTATTAATTTACAGTGCACTTGTAAAATGTACAGTATTATTGGCAACTCTGGTTGCCAGTAAAACTGTAAAATTTACAAGTGCACTGTAAATTAACAATTACAACGCTACTGTAGTTTTACAGCACAATTGTAATTGTCAATTTTCAGTGCACTTGTAAATTTTACAGCAATTTTTATTGTGTGTGTGTGTGTTTATGTGTGTGTGTGCGTGCATGTGTGCGTGCGTGCGTGCGTGCGTGCGTGTGTTGTCAGCTTCAGATGCCCACCCTAACTCTGCATCTCTGCAAAGCACAGCTCCCTGTTTTGAGCGGGTCTTCAACCGGCAATTCCGGCATGGAAAACATTATGTAATAAGCTGTTCTAATGTGGAGGTTAAAGACAGCAGTCTGTTGTGATTGTCGCTATAGTGGTGCAACTAAAGTTGAGTGAGGTTTACCTACTTTATAGCTAGCTTCCGTTAGCTAGCAAACCTTGATCAGCCGAGCCACGGAAGTGAAGCCCTCCTTCTCTTTCCAGTCATGTTTGTCTTGGTGTGGAGGTAAGTAGTGCTGAACAAAAGATTAATCTACCCCGATTATCCAAAAGACAAAAGGAAAATATAATTTGTTTCTCTTGCTAACATGCATTTGTAGGGCCAGATATTTTTGGCTATTTCTGCACAGAATTTTGTACAAAAGAAATCAGCAGATTTATGCGGATTGATTTTGGAAGTATCTAAAAACTTAATATATGAAATAAAAAATAATACCTTTTTAACTTTTATTTAATATTTACAATACAAATCCAATTAGATCCACTTATTTGGTAAACAAAGCAAGTCTCTCATATAATATCTGCTATTAATCTACTAAACGACTGAAAATATTATTTTGCAAACTGTATTGTAAATAAATCATATGAACATTTTCATATTAGTTATTACTGAAATTAATTTGAAAACTAAATAAATATAAATTTTCATACACTTACAAGTAAATAAATAGACTCAATGATGGGCTAAAAATCTGTAGAAATCTGCGGATTTCTGTGCGCACAGATTCCGTGTGGGCCTACTCAGAAGTAACCATGTAATAAGTTAGCTAAAGTTCAGCTAAGGCAATATATTATGGACATACAACTTAAAAAAGACAGTTAAGGTCAGCAACAGTGGCGTATTGGTTAGTGTGTCGACACATGCACTCCGGTGCTTGCCGCGACCCGAGTTCGAAACTAGTAGCATAGAAAATATGAAAATGATAAAATAAGAATTTTCAACATGAGCCCTGGCACCTCAACATGTTTATGCATGTCCCTAAGAAAGACATAACAGTTTTTACAAATACAACTGATAATTGTATATTTCAAAATCTCACACTGACTGCCCCATTGTTGTGTAAATGAACGAACAAAATTTAAACAACTTGCATTTTTAGTTGAAAAATGTTGTCGTGCAAACATACCCTCTCTCTCGTGGTCTGTCATGGTAAAGGCCACAGACAAATACTGCCGGCCTGTTCATTCAGGCCTCTGATGAGTAAACAGGCAATTACTCCTTATCTTGCACTTTCAGGGACTCAGATGGAATACCAGGATTGTATTTAACATTGTTCCTCACCAGAACCACATTGCAGCTTCACTTTGACTCATTGCCACAGAACCAAGTAAAAGTCTAGATATTATCTCATTGACCTAATTCATCCACATTCTGGGAAATGGACGTTTTGTGATGCCAACATCTGTGAGGTTTACGGAGCATAAAATCACGGTGGCACGAATCCATAACAGATTGCACTACTCCAAAGACAGAACAATGACTTGCTTTTCTTTAGCCACAATGGTCGTTAAGATACGGTAGGATCAGTGGATTGCTTGGCAGCTAATGCTGAGTTTGCAACTTCCTGTCCTTTATTTATTTTTTTATTTTTTTAAAAGGGCAAATGCTTAGATGCCAGAATAATCAGTCTTCATTTCTTTCAAGACCTTGAGTTAAAGTGACACACACAAGACCCTCACAATACAGCCTGACAGACTAGGGTGAGTGTGCAGGGAACATGGTGGCAGTCGCAGATAAATCAAACCCAGAGCTTTAAAACCAACCATACTTCACGACCAACCTTCCTCTCTTTGAGCATAAGTGATAAGCTGACAGTCCTCGGTATTTCAGAAAGTGACTTTCAGGTGGCAGAGCAACTGAAACCTGATATGTTACAGCTATTAACGTTGGACAACTAATTGTGTGCTATCAACAACATGTGCAATGGGGTCATCACAAGTTAAACAGATGGAAAACAGCCACACAAATGCATTATACCGTGATTGACTCTCAAATGATGGGGGAAAAATGCATTGTAGGTTTTTGTGATGGGAGGTTTTTGCATTCATCCACCACAGTAATTAGAACCAGTATGGGAAAGGCTATGTGGGTTATAAATAAAAATTTGTATGTGAAATAGACTGGATTTTTCACACAACCATCCACTGATTGTCAACCTGTACATCTTACTCACATCTTGCCTCTAGGGATCAGCCATGCAAAACAAGATCTCAAGATGAATTTTCTGCCAAACCTTATCTGATGAATTTCCATTCGGTGATGTGTTTTGCCATTCCACACATTCAGATATAAAAGTCAAGTCATAAATTATGTCTCAGAGTCACATACAAGCAGCTTTCAGATCCAACTAGAAGTCCTTGGATTTATCTGTCAGGAAAAACACTTCACTCAAAGAAAACTCTTCAACACAAAACTACTCTTTGTTCATGAATGCTCCCAAGAATGTGAGAAAACAGACAAAGTTAGCCCACATGGGGGCTTCCTCCAGGAAGCTTTGGACCTTGACTGTGCTGTTTTGAGGGCACCGTTGCTGTGGGAAACCTGGGGGCAAAAAAACCCCAGGGCAGAAGAGCAAGTCCCTCCATGATGGATGGCAGAGTCATTAGAGTTCAATTAGGCTTCATTTGATTCTTCCACCAGCACAACCACAGCTATCATTACACAGTCAATTGCACAGATGATGGCAGTAATATGAAATAAGTGCCAATGAAGGAAAAGAGCCCAGTGTGTGCTGGTCCCCTGGAAGCGCCTCTGAGTGTGCTGTCTCTGCCAGAACCGATTCCTTTCTTTTATACTCTTCTTTTATTCATCTGTGTTTGCCAGCATCACAAACCAGCACATTGTGTAATGTGTGTTTGTGCAACGGTGTGTCCCACATGCAAACAGAAAAGTAATTTGATGCCTTTCGATTCATTAATATGCAAGAGACTTTAAGAAAGAGAGTGTTTTCTTAACACATGGACATTTCATTGAGAATTATTTATTACATATCGCATATGGCCTCTCGCAAAAACATTACGATTTTAATGTATTCTATCTAATAGTGCTTCATAATATTTTCTATAATGCTGATTTATGTGTTGCATTCTATTGAGAAAATCAAAGAAATTCAGTTTTTAAAACAGAAATATTTTGCTTTATTATTATTATTATTACTACTAATTTCATAAGATTTGAAACATCTTACTGACAAACAGGCAAAATCTGGTGGTTTGAATGAAAAAAAAAAGATCTAAAAAAAGATCAATCTCTTTTTAATCTTTCAGTCTAATCAATATTCTCATTGTAAACAATCATTATACAGTAATGTATACAATCATTATACAGTAATATATATATATATATATATATATATATATGTATATATATATATATATATATATATATAC
Organism: Danio jaintianensis; assembly: GCA_903798115.1. Classification (NCBI taxonomy): domain Eukaryota; kingdom Metazoa; phylum Chordata; class Actinopteri; order Cypriniformes; family Danionidae; genus Danio; species Danio jaintianensis. The sequence continues at coordinate 3,233,500 of CAIGQV010017602.1, read as the reverse complement.
TGTACCAAATTGCACCAAATTGCATTTTAGTGGGTGTCTTCTGTAAATCATGGTAAAAATATGCAACAGCATTAACGTATGAATGTATTTATTTATGTATTTTTTTATTTATAGTAGAAAATAAATAAAACAAACAAGCAAGGACACATTCTTGTACAGGGGGACAATTACAGCTTTACTATACTTTTGTTTAATATACCCTAGTTTCTAATTAAGGTAAATACATTTATAATATAATAAATTTTATTTTTTAATCCAAAACAGATGTTCTTTTTTTCTCTCTTTTTTACAGCTACAACAGTAAAGCAACTTCCACTTTGCGAACATTTATGCTACTAGTATGCTACTTATACAGTATGTTCCCCTTCATACGGGAACTTCAACGTGCGTCTGGTAACAGACTATGGGAGTACGTCAGATGACCAATCACTCTGAAGAGTAAAAAAACGGGCCAATGAAATGCCAAAATGAATTGGCAGAGCTCTGCTCCACAGCTGGCAGTGATGAGCCATTAGTGTTATATAAGCTGCCCGCTGAGGAGTGAGCATTAGAATTTAACTTCAGAGCCTCTCACGAGACTGAAGACACTCTATCTGCCAACCTGATTTCAAGACTGAAACCAGTTCACTCACCAGTGTGGGAGATGACGCGACAGCAGCAGTCGATCTGGGCTTCCTGTCCCCCGGGCGTTTCGTTGGTGTGCACAAAAGAGCAGTTTCCATTAAAAGACCAGATTCCCTAAGAGAGCAACACAGTCAATCAACACGTCTTTTTCAAGACGCTGTTCTGACTGTGCGTTTCTGGATTGGGTTGATGGGCACGGGTATCGCATCACAGGTCTGGGGGTCCAGCATGTCGATGCGGTGCTCGCGGACAGTTCATGCTCTCACTGTAAGGGCATGGCTGTTGCACAGCTGAGATCGCGGCTTCCAAGCCACCCCCGTTACTTCCCGTGAAAGCGGTTAGCACGCGGGCAGATCTAAGGATTACAGTGGGGGTTTATCCGTCGCCTCCGGGCCCGCGGACCGGGCTGATGTAAGATGAATCTTCCAGCTCCCGTCACTGATGGTGAGGCGGCCAGTGGATGCGAAGCTATTCCTCAGGTGGTTGGCGCCGCCACCTGGAGGGGTAAGCTGAGACCCCCGTCCAAGGCGGGTGGGTTTTCTGTGTCTCTCATGACCAGAGCCCACACCGTTGCGGGCCATGCCGCTTCTGCCCTGCACCACGGCACCTGCTGTGCTGCACAGGGGCGGTTCTTCCCCAGGCTTATGCGTAAGCACCGCACGGTGGTCGACTATGCTCTCATGACCTTCAAGTCGGCCGCCCGTGCCCTGGGGAGGACGATTGCCACACAGTGGTCCGGAAATGCCACCCTTGGCTTACCCTGG
>CAIGQV010017602.1:3190162-3231712 GCA_903798115.1 Danio jaintianensis | reverse complement strand
AAAACGGGCCAATGAAATGCCAAAATGAATTGGCAGAGCTCTGCTCCACAGCTGGCAGTGATGAGCCATTAGTGTTATATAAGCTGCCCGCTGAGGAGTGAGCATTAGAATTTAACTTCAGAGCCTCTCACGAGACTGAAGACACTCTATCTGCCAACCTGATTTCAAGACTGAAACCAGTTCACTCACCAGTGTGGGAGATGACGCGACAGCAGCAGTCGATCTGGGCTTCCTGTCCCCCGGGCGTTTCGTTGGTGTGCACAAAAGAGCAGTTTCCATTAAAAGACCAGATTCCCTAAGAGAGCAACACAGTCAATCAACACGTCTTTTTCAAGACGCTGTTCTGACTGTGCGTTTCTGGATTGGGTTGATGGGCACGGGTATCGCATCACAGGTCTGGGGGTCCAGCATGTCGATGCGGTGCTCGCGGACAGTTCATGCTCTCACTGTAAGGGCATGGCTGTTGCACAGCTGAGATCGCGGCTTCCAAGCCACCCCCGTTACTTCCCGTGAAAGCGGTTAGCACGCGGGCAGATCTAAGGATTACAGTGGGGGTTTATCCGTCGCCTCCGGGCCCGCGGACCGGGCTGATGTAAGATGAATCTTCCAGCTCCCGTCACTGATGGTGAGGCGGCCAGTGGATGCGAAGCTATTCCTCAGGTGGTTGGCGCCGCCACCTGGAGGGGTAAGCTGAGACCCCCGTCCAAGGCGGGTGGGTTTTCTGTGTCTCTCATGACCAGAGCCCACACCGTTGCGGGCCATGCCGCTTCTGCCCTGCACCACGGCACCTGCTGTGCTGCACAGGGGCGGTTCTTCCCCAGGCTTATGCGTAAGCACCGCACGGTGGTCGACTATGCTCTCATGACCTTCAAGTCGGCCGCCCGTGCCCTGGGGAGGACGATTGCCACACAGTGGTCCGGAAATGCCACCCTTGGCTTACCCTGGAAGATATGCACTGCGCCGACAAAGTACGCTTTCTTGGTGTGCCCATATCCCAGGCAGGCCTACTCGGCGACACTGTTGGGGACTTTACCCAGGAGTCCTCAGTGGTGAGAGATCAGCCGTGCGCGATGGAGCAGGTCATCTCCTGGTGGGCTCGGAAAACTGCTCCCCCACTGGACCCGTCCGCGCTGGCTGTTCCTCGCCGAGAGCGCTCTTCCCGTGGCTCCAAAATGCTCCGCCGTCACAGCCCGTTACACTGGCTAGTGAACGCGCCGAGCCCCCCCGCAGGAAGTTGAAGCTCCTGTCATAGGTCGCTGTAAAGTCCGGTAATCGGACCGCGAAGCGAACCTAAGGCGGGTCACTTGGAGAGGAGGAGAACCGTTCTTTCCCCGGTGGAGGGCTGGGGCTCCCCCGTGAACGAATGTAGCGATCCGAAAAGAGCGGCTTTTCCTCCCTCTGGGTGTGGAAGCCCAATTGCTGCCAGCATGGGACGCACTGCCTTCCAGCTCTCAGCTTTGATGCACTTCGCCACAGGCTTTGAGGGCACCAGAGGATGAGCTCCTTTCTCGCACCTCCAGCCTCTCCGCGAGATCCTGGGAGGAAGGTAAGAGTCAATCTCTTATTTTCAGTTCTTCCTCGGGACGCTATGCTTCCCGGGGTGAGCACTCCCCATCCCGAAGCTGCCCCTCTGCGGGTACGTCAGCGATCGTTCCGGTGATGCTGCTCTTCCGGACTCTGTCAGCCTGGTTAGCGCTGCTCAGCCCATCGTAGTAGCTTGGACGGATCGTAGTAGCTCGGACTCGGCTATGCGTTTCAACGCGCTGTTGGCCTCCCGAGTTCACGGGTGTGTATTTAAGCGATCATCGCTATGCCACCCCTGGCGAAGGATACAATCGAGCCGGTCCCTCCAACCACTTCATCGTACCCAAAGAGCGGTGGGTTATACCAATCCTATCTGCGCGTTTTGATCTGTCATCTGTTCAGGATGCTGATCAGGATGCTCATGCAGAAACGCATCCCCCAGTGCGTCCGTCCGCGGGATTGGTTGCAGCTATAGACCTGAAGGATGCTCACTCCATGTCTCGCTCTCTCCCTCCTAATAACCGTGTTTTTACCGGTGTGCGACGGGGCCCGAGCATGGCAGTAAATGGTCCTTCGGGCTCTCCCTGTTCCATGTGTGGAGGATGTCCTGTGTCTCTTTGGCGCACGCGCATCTGCATTTTTGATTATTCATTGACTGGGTTCAATTTTTTCAGACCTTTGAATTAGTCGATTATGCATAGGAACCTAGTGCCTGTTGAGGTTTCGGGTCAACCGAGAATGAGCAAGCTCTCCCCCGGGCAGAGCTTCTCTCATCTCGGGTTGGAGCTGGACCCGGTCTCCATCACGGTGCGCTTTTAGCGCGCTGGGCTAGTGCTGCCCTGTCCATTTAATTAAATACCTCCCCATGTCTCAGCTCGCTCGCCATCTGCTCCTCCGGAGTTATGCGGCTTAATAGCTGCGCGCCGTTCATATCCTATACAAGCTCTACTGTGCCAGCTTACATGCTCTCACAACAGTTACGTTTCGAGGACATCCTGCCGCTTCTCCCGAGCGGCCCTTCGCCAGCTGCTTTCCCTGCTCTGCACGGATGCGCTGGCTCTCAGCTGCCCCCGGGTTTACGCAATATGTGTTTTTCCCCAGTGAGCCTGCGCGCACAGACTCTGTGCAAGGTCGGGAAGACGAGGTGCGGGTCTCGCTCCACAGCTGGCAGTGATGAGCCATTAGTGCTATATAAGTTGCCGGCTGAGGAGTGAGCATCAGAATTTGCCTGCTGAAGAGCCGATCACTCAGCTAACATCACTGCCAGCTGTCTGGTATGCCAGCTGTCTGGTATGCCAACTCTTGGTCTTCCCACATGCTGAGGTTCGGTGCCAGCTATGCGCGGTCCCCGATGGTGATCCCATATGCTTATTTCAGCCACGGAGTGTTCCCCCTGACCAGGCGGACCCGTGTCTTCCCTACCCGCTAACCAGCTTATCATATGTAGCACTCCCCCTCCATAGGGCTAGTCCATATGTCCTTATTGCCATCAAGTCTCCCCTCTTGGGTAGCAAGTGGCCTCCGTAGCGTCCTCCCCCTTCAGGGACTGCCACGCTTTCCCAACGCACTGTTGTATTTCTAAAATCCCTAGACTATATTAGCTAGGTAAAAGCACATTTACGACCCCCGATCTAAATTGTAATTATTCCCATGTAATGGTAATTAAGGGCCTAGGGGACGTTGGAAGGTTGCGCTCTTGGTGATGCTTGTGCGCTCACGCTATGCTTGGCAAACTTCACATCAGGAGCGTGACGGGCTTAGCTGCTGTGGCATTTTCCATACAGTCTCCCATAGTCTGTTACCAGACGCACGTTGAAGTTCCCGTATGCCACAGCAGCTGAGTCTCCACCTGTTAGCTGAGTGATCGGCTCTTCAGCAGGCAAATTCTGATGCTCACTCCTCAGCGGGCAACTTATATAGCACTAATGGCTCATCACTGCCAGCTGTGGAGCAGAGCTCTGCCAATTCATTTTGGCATTTCATTGGCCCGTTTTCTTACTCTTCAGAGTGATTGGTCGTCTGACGTACTCCCATAGTCTGTTACCAGACGCACGTTGAAGTTCCCTATTCGGGGAACGTGGGCTACGTACGTAACCAGGACGTTTTCTTTATGATAATGTTTTAGGCAATATGCATGATGTTGTGAACTGACTTGACAAAAAGGCCTTTCATCAAAATTTGAACAAAGACGATGCCAATAAAGATTAAAAGCTCTGCAATGTATAAATATAGCTTTGTTTAATAATGCAGCAAATGAATAATTAAAGTGAACCAAATATGTTGAAAATCAAGAGTGCACCAAAAACAATCAGGCACACAAACAGACAGCAATCTGAAGGCTGTTATGAAACATCCTTGATGCTTTTGTGGCTGTCTAGATGTGTTTAAATGTGCTTGCAGTCATCAAGATAAAGACTTGCACAAACAACAATATCAACAGTATAAAGTTGAAAAGCATATCAGCAAAACAATTAAATGAATTAAAAATGCAATGATGTGGTGTCCAAAAACAATGGTTTAAAGATAACCTCCTTCATTAGTGGTTTTGTGTGTTTATTTGCAACATACGTCTATAACAACCTGCTCACCACTGAATGAATCAGTTACCATGGCAATTGGCACCTTTGTTGAGCTAATCCATGCCCTCTGCTGCAAAGCTTTGGTTTGCATTTTCAAAGCATTTACTATAAATAGCATTTACTATTTACAAAATCATTTACTAATAAAAAATAAAAAAAACATTAGGGAGGGTTGTATTTTTGGACAATTTGTTTCTCTCATTTGAGGCGAAATGTCACCTCTTTTGGAGCTTTTCAGATTTCATTTCTGCGATTAGTTTTTTTACTCTTCATTCACAGAAGCAGACAAGCAGAGTTTGATTACTCTTAAAAATACAAAGGTACAGTAATGAGCCACTACATATTAGGTCTTAGCTGTTCAAGTAGCGTACTGCCATACATGAGGCTAGGGCGGCTTGATAAGCAGAAAAAAAATGGCCCTTAGATCAGCATCTCAGCCGGGTGCTTGGTTAACCACAAATCTCTTTAGAAGACTCAAGTGCTTTGTCTTTATCCACGCTACTCCACTTCACAGTCCTGATAACGCTTTCCACAGGGTGATCTCAAGGACGTCAAACTCACAGGAGGCCCAGCAGTTTCAAAAATTAAACACACCAGGGTATATCACTAGGGTTGGGTATTGTTTTTTTTATTATTATTATCCTGGAGCCAAAATGGTGTCTGAACTTATACTTTATACTTTAACTTATATTTTACAAAATGATGGCAGATGACATTAAACAATGACTTTTTTATAGATAATTAATGTAAGCATACATAAATCTAAAAATGTAAGTAAATACAAGTTTACATAAATTATTGTAGTTTGGTTTTATGGTGATTTTAATACTTAATAACAGTTACAACCCTGTATAAACCCAAACAACTTCAAATTTAACCAATCATTTTGCTGAAAATTGTATGATGACCAGGAGAGATCAAACACGCTGCAAGTTAGGAAAATGAAAATATAAAGTTTCAAATACAATTTCAAATGGAAACGTGCTGAAAATTGTGCAGAATACATAACTTGCAGCGCATTTGCGCACTCTCTGCCACCATACATAAGACCATTTTTGTATTCTCTGGCAAAATATGACACCTTTCCTGACTTTTTGCACATCCAGCCATATCACAAGATCATTTAAAATGATTAAATTAGTACAGAATACATTTCACTATCAGTATTACAATTTGATTTGATTGTTAACCACCAGATTCAACTGGAAACCCTATATTAGGGCTGCACAATATATTGTTTCAGCATCGATATCGCAATGTGATCATTCACAACAGTCACACCGCAGGATATGCAATGTTATGCAGTGATATGCAAAATTTACATTTACATGGGTTTTTGAGGCCTGTGACTGCATAATGATTTTTTTTAAAGAATTCAAGCATAAGAGATTGTACAGTTTGTAACTTTAATAATGATTAATTTATTGAATTACTTTTATTTTTATTATTCAATTACTGTACCTGAATACTGTTAGACTCGAAAAACGATAAAACACTGTTTATTTCACTTGTTTGTTTTTTTTTACTTTACTGTATTTATCCGTGTCAGTGTTTATACGATTTTATGCAGATGCACTTCTCTATATAATCAGCCCAATCAATCTAAAATAATCAATTCTTTCCAAATAGAGATATTCAATTCATCTGGTGAAATTGTAGTCATATCGCAATATATATTGCAGAATAACAAAATATCACAATGTTAGATTTCTCCAATATCGTGCAGCAATCGTAATCGTATCGTAATATATAATGTTTAATGGTTAATTGGAACAACAAGAGGGTGAGCAAATGATATCAGAATTTCCATTTTAAGGTGGACTAATCCTGAAATCAAAACAGACAAAACATTACATTTAAAGCCACCACTGGGTAAAACTGATAACTGTCATAAGTTTTCATATAGTGCGTCAACATGCACAATCTTAAGCTGATTATGCTTAATAAGCTGATATGTGTAATCGGTAGTAGTTTATTCATGTGCGTTTGTGTGATAGTACACACACATGGAAATAAGAATAGAAAATATGGCTTCCAATTGTTATACGTGAATTCCATCATTCCAGCTCCTACCAGTCCTTCCTGCGGACACACATCCAGCTTGAGTGAGCAGTTCTAGACAGGGGTGGCAGTTATTTTGGGGTGGCACTCCAAAGCTTTAATTTCAAAATAAAGCACAAAATCAAGCTGTCGACTCATGCAGTTGATGCGGAATCGACAAAACATAAAATGTGCTGCATTCGCAGGTATTGTAAGTGATAACATACAACAGCACAGTTTCTGACAGATTTCCTGCTGCCATTTTCAAGCTACTGACGCTGATGTTTGGGCTGTGAGCTCAACTGCCAGTAAAAAAAATATTGTAAACTTTAGAATCACATGTTAACACAGATTTTTGCATAGCTGTTTTACTGATTTGCATGTAAAAATCATATTTTTAATCTTAATTGATTTTTTTTTCTTATTTTGTGCACGTAAAAACACACTCAATGATACTTCCTGTTGAGATGAATTGTAATTCACATAAACATCTGATGGGACGGCACGGTGGCGTAGTGGGTAGCGATGTCGCCTCACAGCAAAAAGGTCGCTGGTTCAAGCCTTGGCTGGGTCAGTTGGCGTTTCTGTGTGGAGTTTGCATGTTCTCCCCGTGTTCGCGTGGGTTTCCTCCCGGTGCTCCGGTTTCCCCCACAAGTCCAAAGACATGCTGTATAGGTGAATTGGGTAAGCTAAATTGTCCGTAGTGTATGTGTGTGAATGGGAGTGTATGGGTGTTACCCAGTGATGGGTTGCAGCTGGAAGGGCATCCGCTGCGTAAAACATATGCTGGATAAATTGGAGGTTCATTCCGCTGTGGCAACCCCAGATTAATAAAGGGACTAAGCCAAAAATAAAATAAATGAATGAATGAATAAACATCTGATGACATCATCAGCTGCAATTGCAAAGGTTTATTTATAAAACTTTCCATGTCCAGATGTACATTGATACAGCATACAGAGTTATCACTCTACACAGCATTTGCTGATCGTATCAGGGGAACATCGACAGCGCTGATGTTTATAAGGCTATAAACGTGAAGAGAACTGCACTTGTACTGCAGTCTGGGCTCTTTTTTGATGTCAAAAGTCATGAAATGTTTGACAGGTTGCTTCAAAGCTTATGCCCAAAGCTTGCTAACAGCGAGCCTGAGGCCACATTGGCCCAGAAAAAAGATCTCCTTCATTAGAGGAGTACACATGGATTCCAAAGTGCTTCTAAACTTTTGATACATTTTTGGCAAGTAAAATAAACAGGTTCATAAAGGCTACATGTTACATACTAACTAATCAGTGAAAAATTATAAAGGCATCCAAAAGGTCGACATTTCAACAGATCAGCCGAGTGTAGCATGCTAGGAATAAATTGTGTCGTTGTGAAAGGGGCAAACTGAGAGGGAATTCGATATAGATTTAAATGGAATATTTTAATAAAAATCTTAACATAATAATAATCTTAACATAATAATAGGCTTAATTTCATCGTAACTGAAATGTATTCAGTGAAAATGTTTGAATGAATTAATACGGACCTTAATATATTTATTCTCCGAAAGCAACAATTGGTCAGAATAACAAATATTTACATTAGCTGTGATTAAAAATCATGGTTATTCAGCCAAATATTGATTTCATAACCCTTCTGAAGTTCAAATATTAGTATTGGGTTTAGGGCTGTGTGATATTAAAAAAAGATATCTCAATATTTTCTGGGATTTTTTGCATTATTCAAAGATGCGCATTTCTTACAGTGTACTAGCTCTCGTTTACAATGTTAATGTTACATAGATTAATTAAATCAATATATTGAGGGACAGAGTATTAATTTGTTAAAACTGAAACAGTCAAGTAAGAATCATGCTGTACAAGACAAAAAGATGACATTGTAATCAAAACATCTGAATACAAACTGAAATGAAAAGAGCAGAAGAAACACTCCAAGATAAGAACTGTAAAGTACTGTAAAATTTTCCATAATAAAGGATACGATACATTACAGAATTTAAATCAAATTACTTCAAGTTCTAATATTGCACAAAAGATAAACAGCTGTAGAATTTTAAACTTTTCAAAACACTTTGTACATTGATACAGGAAGTCATTTTTACCAACAGTGATCAGATTGAATAGACTGTCATATTAGATGAATTATGTAGAATTGTAATTGCATTGATACTGTAGTTATGGACTAGTGTCTACTCGTTGCTTGAAGTAAGGTGTGCAGTATGGATGTAATTTTATTATTATTATTGCCTTTTTATATTTACAATTTATTTTCTTTCATTTATTTTATAGTATGGTGAGCTCTGTTGTGCATGTGGATTATTCATTCATCATTCATTTTCTTTTCGGCTTAGTCCCTTTATTAATTCATTCATTCATTTTCTTTTCGGCTTAGTCCCTTTATTAGTCTGGGGTCGCCACAGCGGAATGAACCACCAACTTATCCAGCATATGTTTTACGCAGCGGATGCCCTTCCAGCTGCAACCCATCACTGGGAAACATCCATACACTCACATTCACACATACATACACTACGGACAATTTAGCTTACCCAATTCACCTATACCGCATGTCTTTGGACTTGTGGGGGAAACCGGAGCACCTGGAGGAAACCCACGCAAACAGGGGGAGAATATGCAAACTCCACACAGAAATGCCAACTGACCCAGCCGAGGCTCGAACCAGAGACCTTCTTGCTGTGAGGTGATCGTGCTACCCACTGCGCCACCATGTCGCCTGCATGTGGATTAATAAAGTCTAAACAAACAAATAACAAACATTTTAGTAGCACAGTTTCACAGAGTATATTTTCATCCAGGCAGTATGCATCTTGGATCTAATGTATTTTGCCTATCTCTAAAACTTCTTAGGCCACTGTACTCCTGGGGCCTGTTTCAGTAAGGAGGTTCAACCAACCTCGAGTTTAAACTTGAACTCTGAGTTGGCTTACCGAGAGATTAAAAACTCAGAGTTTTCGGTTTCAGAACAGCTGATCTGAGTTAGGTCAATCAAGTCTGAGTAGACTAATTCAGAGTTAAGCGCGCACACCGCTACTATAAAAAGGCATTATCAATGGAGAGCAGATATTATGAGTCACTATGGCAACATCTGAAAAAAAGAGAGCATTTTTTTCTCCAGCTGAACTTGATGTGCTCATGCAAAATTATAGCAAATATGACTAATATATATATACATTTTTTAAAAGCAACACCACTGCATCGGCGAAACAGAGACAGCGTGGAAAAACATAGCTGCTCAAGTTAATGTGTAAGTTTACATTTAAAAGTGGGGAATTGGCCGTAATTTTGAAGTTATTTCAAATGTAATTGCATTAAATTACATAAAATAGGCTACTGCATAGTTTCTACAACAAATTTGACAAAACAAGAATGCATATAACCTTAACTTAATGTTCAGTGGAAATGTTTAATTTAAGGTTCCCACTTTTACTCACATTGATCAGTTTAAGATAAAATTTCTAAAATTGAGTTTTTAAAAGATTTAAAAGTGCACTTGTGTGTCTGCCTTTTTTATTGATCAAGTGGTAAAGGTTGATATGACATTTAGAATGTTAGCAGTAGTAAAAAATAGTTTTTAGAACGAGTAATAATCCCATTAATCTAGTTACAGTACATGTCCCAGTCGAAGGTCAGTGAATTTAAGATAATTATTTATTTTTTGCAGTAATATCAAAGCTAAAACTTAAAACTATGGTATTGAATCTAATTGTAATTTTCCCTTTGTATCTTTATTCTTTGTGTGACTGAAATGTAGGCAATGAATGACTAAGGCTAAGGCGAAAAATACCGCTTCGTCTTTAAAAAAGGGGAGGAGACCGACAGAAACTCAGAGTTTAGAGAATAAAACCTGCTACTGACCAGGTTAGGTTGACAGAGTAAGTTACCACGGTAACTGACTCTGAGTAAAAGTTACCTCACTTTCAGAAACAGGCTTGACTTACCCTGCTTTCTTGAGTTTGAAAAACCTGCCATTTGGAAACGGAAAACTCAGAATTTCTCTCATTTCAGGGTTAACATACTCTGAGTTTTCACTTAACCTCCTTTCTGAAACGGGGCCCTGGATAACACACTTATAAACATAAATGATACTATGGTTTGAACAGAAATGTTTCTACATCTGCTGTCAGTTTAAAATCGTATGCAGCAATAACCGGCTATACTGATTATATTATTTGGAGAGTACTGTGAAAAAATGATTCTGCCGAAGCATTATAAGCACACAATTACATTTCATTTACAGCCATGACATTGCAGCCTGTTCATTCTCAAAGACAAACAAACAACTAAAACTGGCTGCTCTCCTGAGACTGAAGAAAGTAAATGCAAAGAAATTCACACTTGGTAAATATCCCCCATTTGTTTGTTATTTATTCACTTTAATTTATTTAATTTATTTATTTTTATTTTCTGATTTATTCCTGGGGTTGCTATGTTTATACCAGCAGACTTCCTTTATACTGTTCTTGTATTCAAAAAAGCTTAAATATAGTATTTTTAAAAAAGAAAAGAAAATTCAAACACTGAAATTCTCACACAAAATCAAAAGTGAAATAATTTATAGTGGCCAGTACTGTGAATTCGGGAGACACCTTGAGTTTGGAATTTTAATGTGCATTGAATAAAAGTTTATTATAACTCTTAGCATATCACCAAAAAGAAATACGACAGAGGGGACACAATTAGATCACTCTCAGTGCAATATCAACATGACAGACATTTTTTAAGTGTTGCCGCAGCATGCTGAGTTTCTTTGTGTTGCACATTTTGATTTCTCCTGGAGAGGCTGTGTGAGCCTCGCCTCAGCAGCACAATCTAATACAGTCAGTTATATGCAGCAGCTACATCCAGTATTTATCACTTACTTTATATGTTATAAAATCAGAATAATACTTGCATTTTGATGATTGCCTAGCACCCAGCATTTCAGCATTGTTCCTGAAAACAAAACAAAAAAGCAACACTATTATCACGGTACACAATATTAATTGGGACTGTCAAAATGACAGTAACTGTTAGCAAATGCACCAAATGGCATAACTGAACGATTTATAAAGGACACTGAATGGGAGTATTTTTTTAGATATGTTAAAATGGAAAAAGCAAGCATTTAACAAAACATTATTCACAGTATTATGGTTTTATATTAGATATTATTAATGTAAAATGTATTTGTTCTAAAAAAAAAAAAAAAGATATGCATGTATGTTTAATGTGCATCTTACCCTACCTCACTGTAAGGCCAATCACATTTCACTTACGTATACTGAAACCTTGTTATTTGTTACTTACGTCTGTCCGCCATTCTATTCTGAGGCACAAACAAATTGTGTATTGTGTTAGCCATGTTCCCTGAAATTATCTTCCATATAATCATAGCGGGATTTTGCTCAACAAAAGCCTTTTCCACTGAATCCCTTTACCAAAACAGCTATGGGACCTTGAACTCTGTTATCTCTGATATTTCCACCTCTTTAAACACAGGAACAGAGTAAACTAAGAGACAATAAAAGCAACAATCTTGATTTGGCATTAAGATAGTTTGTTTTGGAATTATCTAGCCAGCTTGTGACGAGCATATGCTTCAAACAAATCATGGCTGAATAAAGCAATTGGAACTAGTACCAATTTGATATTTAACATTAATCCCAACACTAAAAGTAACACTTGCCTCTGCTTTTCACCACCTGTGAATAATATGGTTCTATCTGCATTCTGAGCAGTTTTGAGATACCGATCTTTAACATCTCTGATTCCATATAATCAATGTGGGGAACAAGTTTCTTTCATGCATTAAAATGTCAGAGACCCTAAATGTATTCTAAACATACAATAGCAAAATCCTCTAAAATATGTAAGTGAAGATTTTTGGAACATGTCAAATGCCTTTGGAAAGAACCTTCAAATTCAAAAAAATGATTTAAAAAAAAATATATAATAATAATAATAATAATAATAATAATAATAATTTAAAAAGTAATATTAATAATAAATTCTAATATTTATTGTTGTAAATAAGACCTCATCAATTAAATAATTTTAAGGCTTAATACTGTAAACTAAAGCCTTTTAAGTCATTAATAACTGGAAGAAAATAGACAATGCTTTGGCAAATTTGTCTCAAGTATATATTTCTAAATATTTGTCAGTTAAAATATTTAAATTATTTCAACAGTGCAACAACTCCTTTTTACCAACAATGAAAAACTTTACATTTCCTCTCACTTACTGTCAAAAAAAAAAATGCCTCTACACCATCACTTAGATTTTCAATATTTTATTTTTAAAAAATTTTAACTCTAACTTGGTTCTGTGAATAAAATTAAAATAAAATTGTATTTATTTTTTTTCATACACAAATCTCACAATGTCAAAACATGAGTTACATAAAACCTTTTAATTCCAAGGTGTGTTTTCATAACTTTGTCCTGACATACCAAAAGATACAGCCACTGTTTCCAATAAACTGTAGTGAGCAAGTAGTAGGTAAAAGGTCTTAACATCACATTCCATTTTTACAAGAGGGGCACAGAAACACATCAATTAATGCCAAATAATATACTAATTACAATTAATATTTATTTTAAAAACCACAAAATCACCTAAGCAAAAATAAATGCTTCTATCCTGAGCTTGATGTGGCAAGAAACTAAGTCTTATAAAAATGAATGTGTTCAAATTAAGCATCATTATGATATAATGTTAGCATGAGAACAAAATAATTGATTCAGATTAATTCAGGGTTGTTTGCAGTATTTCATAGGCTCAAACAACAAAGTTCTGACTGGCTACTTGATTGACTCGTTCGCAGCAGGAGTCTCTGATATCAAACTGTGGGATAACTGAAGAGTTGATTGGTCCCTCAGAGATTTCCTGAGATGAAGAAGTGCTAAGAAAGTCCTCGATTCCTGCTCTGTAAAGCTACTAATATTGCTAAAGGATGGGGAATAGCCTGAAGCAAGATGATGAGGCTGTGGGAGTGTGAGGGGGTGGTACAAGCAAGCTTTCCGGCTTATTCATGCTTTTTCTCTATTCCCACCTTCTTCAGTTTTTGTTTCTTTTTCACGCTAATCTGTGGGTGAGAATTACATCCTGATTTTGCTTAATAACATTTGCGCTTCTTTTTCTAAGGTATTATAAAATAACCTAGGACCACAGACTGTGACAGGTCATTGTTGGGTATGTTTATATTATTGTTTATATATACAATATGTAACCACTTTAATTTTGAGTATATGGCTTTAAATAATGTGTTTTTTTAAGACGTCATGAAATGACATGAGCAACTGAAACTGAATTTTCAGAAGCAAATGTATTCTTCCTGCATTATAACTTTCGATGATGAGTTGAAAACAATAAGGGATATTAAGTATGAAACCAAGAAGGTCAGTTCTGCTGTAATCTTGATTTCAATGGGGATTGTAAATGCCAATTTCTGATAGTCAAGGTAAGCCCATTAATGCCAATTATGATGAGTATTACACATCCAAGAACAAAACATTGTGGTGTGAAAACTGTGAATGAATCCTCCTCCTAAGGGATTATTATTATTAAAAAAAATTTGTGAAGTTATTGTTCAGTGAAACACAATAAAGATAATAATTCAGTAAAGACAATACCTTGTTTGGTTGCTGAATGCATCAATGTTTTTAAATTAATCACATTATTGATTCAGAGATTCATTCATAAATACAACTACTTGTTTCAAGTGGTTGAAACAAGTTTGAACAAGTTGAAAAAAGTTGAAACAACCACTTGATTCATTTCTAAATGAATTATTTGTAGCATTTATTCAGCAATTCAATAATAAAGCAGTCCATTTTTTGGTCCTGAATGAATCAAATAACTTGAATGAAGGATTCACTAATTAAGACAATCACTTTGGTGAAAAAAACTAATTTCATTGCTGAATAAATCAGTGTTGAAGGAAACAGATTAATTAATGATTTATTGATTCACTCAAATGTAGTCACTTTATCATTCATTCATTCATTTTCCTTCGGTTAGTCTCTGATTTATCAGAGGTCACCACAGCGGAATGAACCGGCAACTATTCCAGCATATGTTTTACGCAGTGGATGCCCTTCCAGCCGCAACCCAGTACTGGGAAACACCCATATACATTCTTATTCACACACACACTCACACATTACGGCCAATTTAATTAATCTAATTCACCTATAGCGCATGTCTTTGGATTGTGGGTGAATCACACAGAGCAACTCCACACAGAAATGCCAACTGACCCAGCCGGGAATTGAACCAGAATCTTCTTGCTGTGAGGCGACAGTGCTAACCACTGCGCCACCATACTGCCTAGTCACTTTATTCACTCCTGAATTAATTAGCTGAAGGAATTATCACTTAGGAAAGATGAGTGCTTTTTCGGTCCTAAATGATTGTAGTGTTTTTGTACAAATCAATTGAATGAATGATTCAGTGATTCACACACAAAGACAATCACTTGCTTTACTGATAAATAAATCTGTGTTCCTGAATTAATCAGATGAAAAAAGCTAAATGACTTAGATTCACTCCTGAATGAATCAGTTTAACAAATCAGCATTTTGAACAAATTGGTTGAAGGATTCAATGATTTCCCCATTAAGACAATGATTTTGTTGCTGAATGAATCATTGTTCAGTTCGAATGAATCAGCTGAATGAATGATTCAGTGGTTCACAAATACAGACAGTATCTAATGAATAAGTATTCTATACAAATACTAGTATATTAAAAAAAATTAAGTATAAGCAGATTTCTGATTAGTCACAAAGGGGGGACATTCTACCAGAAACGTACATTATCTGTCCCTGACATAAAAAACATAAATACAGTGAATAAAAAGTATTTCACCCCAAAAATGTCTAAAATGGACTGATGGTTAATTTCTGTGAGTTGTTCTGTAAAGGAATATGTCATTCATTTGGTTCTCAGATTCTTTATTAAAAACACTTTACAAATGTACAAACCCTGTCATTGTCCTTGTCCTCAGCCCAATTGAAACTACAGCTTTAATAGTTTGTTATGCTAAAAACTGTTATTTAGAAACAAATACTTCAGAAATAGCAAATTTAAATTGTTATCATTCAACTGATTAAAAATATGAAATTATAAATACATTCTACAAATGAATGCTACAAATATATAATACAAATAAATTTACAATTGTCCCCATGTTTCTGTCAGTCCTGTCACATTTGCACTAAATTTAACATAAAATGCGTGCAATACATGTTTAAGGTTATGACTCGGAAGTGACATCATTTGACAGAGAAGTGGCTGACAGTGATTAAGGATACGTTCTATCATTGAATTGTATGATTTTATGCTTGTTTTTGTATACATTTTTTGAGGATGACAAGCTTAAGTCAGACCCTGTCACATTTTTCTAAGTGAAAATGTACGTTTCTGGTAGAATGTTCCATGGATACATACAAGTAAGATTTTTCTTAGAAATCAATGGCAAAAATGTCAAATTTGTTACTAATACCACTACGCATAACCACATAACCACTATAGAGACATCGGATTGCGGAATAAGTGTTTGTCACAAGAATGCACTTGGTGGTAATGAGAGGCTGAACTCGAAACACATTTTCATTTTATTCATTTGAAACAACTACTGTACATTCTTGTCTAAAAGTGTCACAAAAATATTTTTGTACAACAGCAGCAGTATTTGTCAGAGTATAGTAAGTTTAGTCCTCCACTTGGCACTGCGGCTGCGGGGAGAGTTATACACAAGGGTGAAAGAGATTAATCAGTGCTGATACCAGTACAATATTGCATGGGTTTCAGCCAATCACATTCAAGATCCAAAAAGAGTCTCCAAGGGTTTTATTCTGCGATATCAACCTACTGGATGTACATTCCCTCTTAGTTAATGAATGTGTAGCATTATCTAATGAATATGTATTTATTTAATATATTCCTGTGTCTAATGTGTTCTAGTATATTGAATTAAATAAGAAAGTACTATGAATAAGTCATAATGAATAAGTGCTAGTACTTAACAGAAAAAATAGTGGCTAAAAAAGTAATAAATAAATAGCTAAATGACTGCTTTAGAGTGCTAAACAGCTTGCCATATAGTGCTGGCAGTTTCCTTATGTTCCACATATTTGCTTAGTACAATGTAAATCCTACAGGGTGCTGTATAATCATCAGTGTGTCTGGGTTAGATGGATAGTAGGTCTAAATCAGGATCTGGCATGGGACTTTAATTTTGAAGCTTTTGAACATATGAGAAGTGTTTTACAGAAAATGCTTTCTCTAGTGCCTTACTTGACGTTGCACTCGGAAGTTTAATGAAACCAAACACTGCCAAACTAACAGCTGCAAAGCCCGACCTAAATCCACTCTATTGGTCTCAGTGTGGGATTGCCTGGCAAATTATCATGCTGCACGTTAGTTATCCACTGATGGCTGTCAGAACAGTGATGGATGCGTTTTATTTAACATTTCAGGGATGAAGAAAAATAGCATTAGGGTGGTTTTATTTCAGGGCTGTGATTGAATGCTTTAGCAACATTTGCCTATGGTATGAATGTCTATATTGCCTCCTTTTGATGAATCAGTAAGGTAGCTTCAACATTGCATCTGGAACATAATGATGTTAAATGGAACTCCAAGTGATAAAATTAGCATTCACACAGGAATACTGTTAAATGACTGACAAAATATAAAAACATATCTCCATTGCTAACTCTGATTTGTAAAACCTGCCACACATTGACATGCAAAAAGCATAGTTTAAGCCAGTTCATTAGAAATGATGGGAACAGCTTTATTATAGAAATTAATATAAAGAATTGCATTTGAACGATCATGATTGTCAATGTGTATTTAAAGGAAGCTCAGCCCTCACTAAAGCTAGTTCAGAGCAGTTTTCTGTAACAGTTTTTTTTTTTTTTTTGTTCTATGTTTGGAGCAATGCCTAATATCTTTTGAGAAAAAAAATAAGCCACATGGTGAACAAACAGCCACCACCTTTTTTGAAACAAGTCAGGCACTTTTGCAGTGATAGCCAACAAAGCCAGGACAAGCTTGACATTGTTTCCTTTTTTCACGGGGCAAGAGCTTAACTTGAATGCTACAAACTGAAAAAAATCTCCAGCATGTTCTATCGATTTGTTTCTAAGTACATCCTGTAGTTTAAGCCTTGATTAACTCTTTGGGATCCAAAGACTTAAGGTGGTCTAAAAATAGCACTTTCTCAACTCATAACTCGTCAGTTCAGCGCAGCAGAATAGTGGTTGATAAGAAGCCAGAGCCTGCCAATGACTTCAAGCTTAGACCTTTCTCTTGACCAGGCTGAGGCATTCTTCAATGTCACCGCAAAATAAATCAGATTGTTGTAAAAGTGGATTAAACTGAGGATCCAGAAATGATACAATTTCTTTTATGATTGCTTGTCTAAATCCTGCATGTTGCATTGGCAGGTAGGGTTGATTGACTTGGACACAGAATCAAGGGCAAACACCTACAACACACGGTTAAAAAAAAAAAAAAGTTCTATAGGTGTTTTTTTTTTTAAGTAATGCTGCAGAGGAATGATTTTGGGGTTTCTGAAACAACCTTTGAGTTCTTAAAAGAAGCATTTTTTCTTAGTGTGAAAAACATTTTGATCTAAAGATCTTTTTTCACACCAAAAAAAAAAATGTGTGTAATGGAAAGTTTGTGTAATGAATTCTTCATGGAACCAGTAATTTCAAAGAAGAATTTTCCTTAAACAAATTAAAATTGTCATTTACGCATTATCTTGTTTACAATGCAAAAGTAGAAAGGTTGCTTGTCATGACTCAAAGTTATCAAAATGATCCATATGTCTTGTGCATTGTCTTCCAAATTATTTGAAGCCTAAATTGTAGCTTTCCAAATGGTTTTAAAAGAATGCAAATAAGTAATTGACAAATATTTATTTTTGGCGTGAACTATCACCAAGTTTATCCAGCTTGGGGACAGATTGACTAGCAGCTGGCAAAAACCCTCTTTTGCTGTTAAAATAAAACTACTATAGAGTAGTATTTGAAGTAAAAATTAGCAATGAATGATGATTCCAAATTATATATATTTTTTGAACGTTATGTGGATGAATGGTCAAACCACGTAGAAAATAAAACATAACGGTTACTAAAGTAACCCTCGTTCCCCGAGGGGGGGAACGGAAATGCTATGTGGAAACTTCCACTATGGGGATTTCGTCAGAAAGCCAATCATTCTGAAGAGTAATTAAACGGGCCAATGAAATGCCAATGAGTTGGCGGTGTCAGCGTGCACAGCTGGCAGCAATCATAATCAGCTTGTGAATAAGAATGCCGGCTGTGCCACACAACCACACCTTTTCTAGCTGAAGAAGCCGAACTACAGCTGTCAGCTAAGGCGCAATCCCTGTGGCGAAGGAACATAGCATTTCCGTTCCCCCCCTCGGGGAACGAGTGTTAGTTTAGTAACCGTTACGTTCCCCAGCGGGAGGGGAACTACAATGCTATGTGGAAACTTCCACTATGGGGAAATCTATTGAAAACGCCACAGTGATTGAACCTTACCACGTCGCTGGTGAGAGGTTTGCCAGGCTCCGGCGTGAGCGCACCATCATCACCAGAGACGCAGCCCACCAACGTGTCCCCTGGCCCTAACTTACCTTACTTACCTGTGAAGCACTTAAAGGCTTATTTATATTTTTTGGGGAGTTGTAAAAAATACACCTAGTTAAGATACTAGGAATTTTAAAATACGGCAGTACGTTGGGAAGCGTGCAGTCCCGATAGGGAGGACGCTGCGGAGGCCATCTGCTGCCCAATGGGGAGACCTGGTGGCAGGAAGACATATGGACTAACCCTGAAAAGGGGAAGAACACATATGAAGGATGGTTAGCGGGGAGGGAAGACACGGGCCCGCCTAAGAGGAGGAACTACACCGTGGCTGAGTGAAGCATATGGGATCGCCAGTGGGGATCGCGCATAGCAGGCACCTATACCCAGAACGCGGGCTGACCAAGTGGGCATACCAACTACGTAATGGGCCAGGCACCTGACTCCTCCGCTGAGTCAGATGCTGGGGCCTCGGAGGAACTCTGTAGGGTTCGCCAAATGGGGAACTCAACTGAACAGAGTGAATAAGCGCACGAATCTCTGTGTTAGAGAGAAAGGCGCAGCAAGCGTGTTTCAACACCGTACTGAATTTCCTCATTCACTGGCGTATCCAGCACACGTGAGGAAAATGAGCCCACTCAAAGATTATAGAATTTTTACGAATGTATTAGGTGTCGCCCAGCTCGCAGCTCTACAGATGTCTGTTAGAGAGGCGCCGCGTGCTTACGCTCAAGAGAAGGCTCACCCTGGCATAGAAAAGCGAGGGAGATGGCATCCACTATCCAGTGGGCCAACCTCAGAATGGATACGGCACTTCCCGTCTGCCGATCATAACAGAAAAGGAGCTCCTTAGAGTCGTAAGCTCTGATGCGGTCACATAGCGCCGAGCGCGAACAGGACACAGCAAAGAAAGGGGCTGGGTCTGCCTCCTCCGTGGGCAGCGCTTGCAGGTTCACTACATAGTCTAAAAAGAAGCGCTGTAGGAACCTCGGGCACCTAGGTGGGCCGGGGTCTCAGGAAACGTGAGAGTGGGCTGGCCCGAATTGCTGGCACACTTCGCTGACCGAAAATGCCTCCAGATACCCGACCCTCTTGACCGATGCCAACGCAACCAGCAGAGCTGTCTACCTGGACAGAAAACTTAAAGATACTGAGTTGAGTGGATCGAGCAGACCTCTCCTAAGAGAGATCTCCAAGTGGGTATGAGAGGGGGACAGGATTGATTTAATTAACCAGCGTCTCGCGCCACTGGGAACTGGATGATGAGGCGATGCTTTCCCAGCGCACCGTCATCCCCGCGTCCTTAGAGCGGGGATGATCGTAACGCCAACCCCTCAGCGCGGAGGGGACAGCCTTAGCTCCAGCCAACTGAAGGAGGAAAGCATCACACTGATCTGGCATGTCCGGGGTCCTTCTCGGAGAGAAGTACACCACACAGCGAATAGACTCCACTTCAGGGCGTAGGCATGCCTCGTAGAGGGTGCTCTAGCCTGAGTGACGGTGTTAACCACCGAACCGGTAAGTCACCTAAGTCCTCCACGCTCCATCTATGGACCACACGTGATTCCAGAGATCTGGGCGCGGGTGCCAGATGGTGCCTGTTCCAAAGAAGAAGGTGCTTCTTCAAAGGGATATGCCAGGGAGGGGCCGTCACGAGGAGAGAGCTGAAATACAGATCAGATTGAGCCAGAGAGGCGCAATAACAGACCTGGTTCTCGTCCTTCCTGACGTAACACAGTATCTGCGAGTAGGCTCACTGGAGAGAAATGCGTATTTACGCACGCCCAGGGGCCAGCTGTGTTAGCCAGCGCGCAAAGCGCACCTATAACAGCTGGACAGCAGGGGGTGGAGTCTCAGTTTTCCCGGGCGTGAACTGCCGTGAGAGCGCATCGGCTGCACGGTTGAGTTCGCCGGGGGAAAAAAAGGCACGCAGCGATTCCGCCGCGTATGACTCCGGAGGAGCAGACGGCGAGCGAGCTGAGACATGCGGCGAGAGCGGATACCCCCTGTGCGGTTGATATACGCCATCGTCGCCGTGCTGTCCGTCCTGACCAGCACGTGTTTCCCCTCTAGCACCGGTAAAAACAGTGCAGCGCGAGATACACTGCCAACAGCTCCAGGCAATTAATATGCCAATGCAACCGGGTTCCTTCCACGGACCCGCAGCTGCATGCCCGCAACACACGGCCCCCCAGCGCGTACTGGAAGCATCCGTCGAAACGACGACATGCCTGGACACTTGTTCTAGAGGCACACAGGCCTGTAGATACGCAGGGTCCGTCCAGAGGCTGAGGGCACGGCGACACAAAGGAGTGACAGTCACCCGGTGCATGCCATGCGCGTCTAGGGACCTGATCGGGAAGCCAATGCTGAAGCGGTCTCATATGGAGCAGCCCGAGCGGCGTGAAGCGGCTACGGATGCCATATGCCCCAGGAGCCTCTGAAATGATATCAGTGGGACCACAGTTTTCCTGTCGAACTCTCTCAGACAGGTCAGCATCAGCCCAGCGCGCTCTCGAGGGAGGCGCGCCGTCATGGTGATCGAGTCCAGCTCCAACCCGAGAAAAGAGATGCTCTGCACGGGGGCGAGCCTACTCCTTTCTCGGTTGACCCGAAACCCCAACAGGTCGAGGTGCCGGAGCACCCAGTCCCTGTACATAATCAATTGATCCTGCGAGTGAGCTAAAAAAGCCAGTCATCGAGATAATGGAGTATGCAGATGCCCGCGAGCCGAAGGGGCATTAGGGCATCCTCCGCGAGCTTCGTGAAAACCCGCGGAGACAGGGAGAGCCAGAAAGGGAGGACTTTGTACTATCATGCTCGACCCTCGCACGCAAACCGCAGAAACTGCCGGTGGCGTGGGAAATGGAGAAATGAATGTACGTGTCCTTCAGGTCTATCGCTGCAGACCAATCCTGAGGACGGACGCACCGGGGGATGTGCTTCTGCATGAGCATTCTGAGCGGCTGCTTCTAAGGCAGCGGGTCAAAATGCGCAGAACTAGGATTGGTCATAACCCACTGCTCTTTTAGGGTACGATAAAGTACAGACTAAAAAGCCCATACCTCATCTCGGCTGGAGGGACCGGCTTGATTGCATCCTTCGCCAGGAGGACAGCAATCTCCTCGCACAAGAGAGGGGCGGACACAGGGCTGACACCTGGTGTAATACACGCCCGTGAACTTGGGGGACCGTTCAGCGAACTGAATCGCATAGCCGAGTCTGATTGTCCGAATGAGCCATCGCGACGGGCTGGGCAGCGCTAACCAGGCTGGCAGAGCCCACACGAGTGACATCATCGGTGCAATCACTGACGCACCAGCGGTGGGGCAGCACGGGATGGGAGAGCTCACCCCGGGAGGCATGCGTCCCAAGGAAGAGCGGAAGTTAAGAGGTTTAATCTTAACTTCGTCCCAAGAGCCCGCAGGGCGGCTAGGAGTGCGAGAGAAAGGAGCCCGTCCTCTGGCACTCACAGAGCCTGTGGCGAAGAGCACCGATCCTGCGAGCTGGAAGGCATAGCGTCCCATACTGGCAGTGTTCGGGCTATCACACCCGGAGAGAGGAAAAACTTGCTCTTAAAAAATTTAGTAGCCATACGGCCTTTTTGTTAATGATATGGGTGTCCCTGGCCCTCCGCCAGGGAAAGAGCAAACATCCTTTTCTCCGAGTGGCCCGTCTCAGGGACGCTTCGCGGTCCGTACTGGACTTAGCAGCGCCCTGAGGCGGGGGGCGGTGATCGTCTGTGAGGTGCTCAACGCTGCAGCTTAACCAGTTGAACGGACAGGGCGGCGGAGCAGATTTTGGAGCCACAGACGAGCGCCCTCGGCAAGAAGCAGCCAAAGTGCACGAATCGACGGGGAGAGCGGTTTTTGAGCCCGCCAATCACACTTGACTACTCTTTCACCGAAGTGAATTCCTGGGTGAACTCACCCCGGTGTCGCCGAACAGGCCAGCCTGGGATATGGGTGTGTTAAGAAAGCGAACTTTGTCAACGACACGCATATCTGCCAGGTTTAGCCAGAGGTGGTGTTCCTGGACCACTAGTGTGGTCATCGTCCTTCCCAGGGCACTCACAGCCGACCTGGTGTTTTTAGGGCAAAGTCAGTTGCAGTGCGTAGTGCATTAAGCCTGGATCGGAACCTTCCTCGTGCCGCTGGGCCAGCGCTTGCACTAGCCATAGCAAGCAAAACGGAAGCAGCCTGGCCCGCAGCAGTGTAGGCTCTGGCCCTGAGGGACACAGACAACCTACACGCTTTGGACGGGAGCCGAGGCTAACCACGCCAGGAAGGGGCACCACGCGGGCAAGATTGACCGTGCTAGCACACTCGACCTGGGGTTTTGCCTCATACCCCCTGGCTGCTTCGTCATCGAGGAAGGTGAGGGCGGAGTGCACGCAGACCGGGCAGAAAAAGGTGCCCTCAGCGCTGCGTGAACTTACTGTGCACCTCCGGGAAGAAGGGGACGGGAGGCTTAGAGGGTTTCCCCTTCTTATCCTCCACGTAACACCCGTCTAATCGGTCCGGCGGCGAAGCTGGGGGACAAGCCATCTCCAGCCTCGTCGCCGAAGCAGCCCGGGTTAGCACGGCCATCATATCAGATGCCATATCCGGAGCCTCGCTTACCACCCCTGAGGGAGGAAGCAGGTCCGAATTGTCATCGGAAAATGACAGCCCACCCTCCGATGCAGCGATGGACATCTGGTCCTCGGTGTCATCGAGTGAGAGGGCGACCCTCCCGAAGGATGGTGCGCTTCTCTCACTCGAAGCTTGGATGGAGCGCGCTGAGGAATGGGAGGTCCGCAAGCCCGAGGGCGGCGGATTGACCCCCACTGTGACCCTCAGATCTGCCCGAGTGCCAACCGCTACTTGCGGAGGACAACAGGGGTGGTTCGCCCTTTTGCAAGAGCGAGCCGCGATCTTAGCTGCGCAACAGACATGCCATCGCAGTGATGGCATGCGCTGCCCGCGAGCACCGCATTAACATGCTGGTCCCCCAGACATGCAATACAGTGCTCGTGCCCATCATCCGTGGACAGGAAACCACCGCATCCAGAAACGCACGGTCGGAGCGACGTCTTTAAAAAGACACGCTGCCCGACCGTGTTGCTCTTTTAGGAAATTTGCTTAAATTTATACGCACCGCTCTTGAAGTACCGGTCCAGCGAAACGCCCAGGGACAGGAGAAACCCAGCTCGACCACCGCTGCTTGCGTTGTTGCTCGCGCTGGAACCGGGAGAAATCAGCCTCTCAGAAGACGGCAGCTTTCTCTCACTCTCTCTCTCGAACAAAGTCGGAGGATGACAGCAAAACGTCTCTTTCAGACTGCACATGAGGCTTCTGAAAGCGAAAAGGTGTGGTTGTGTGGCACAGCCGGCATTCTTATTCACAAGCTGATTATGATTGCTGCCAGCTGTGCACGCTGACACCGCCAACTCATTGCCATTTCATTGGCCCGTTTAATTACTCTTCAGAATGATTGGCTTTCTGACTAAATCCCCATAGTGGAAGTTTCCACATAGCATTGTAGTTCCCCTCCCGCTGGGGAACTGCAGTTTTGTTAGTGAGGACAGGGTGTAAGGTTTGTGGTTCTCAATTTACTGAGATTTGCATCAATAATTAACGTCCACAAAACATGTTTTAGCCAATTTCGTTGGTAGATTTTGCTGTTAAAAACTGCTGTCAGGATTTACTTAAGACACATTTCAGGAATTACTAAAGACTTCTCTTTTAGAAGCAAATTTATGGGAGGAGAGTACTGTATTTAAATCAATCATACCAGTTTACTTGTATTTGTTCCATTATTCAACACCCAAAAAACCATGTCTTAACCCATTATCCTGTGTCATCAGTAGATTGGATGACCTCATCATCTGTGGCTCTGCTTGTTTGTGACCTATTTAACTGTGGTTTACACACTGTATTTGAAAATATAAAAAAATAAACTGCTGCGCACACTGTATAGTCACTTGCAAAACTTTACACCTCCACCTATGCTTTTATTGTGCTCTCACACTAATTTGCCCTGTTTAGTAAGCAAAGTCCTATATACAGTAGCAGCAAATGGAAGAACTGTTGTGTCAACTGCACAAGTGGAAAATGGAAGCTAACAGAAGGAATTGTTATGAAAAACGGCAATCGGGGAAAATAAAGCAGAGAATAGAAACACTGCACAGTGTTTCACAGAAAGATGATGACAAAAATGACTAATGTACTTTTTCCTGGAACACATTGAACGTGACCTCAAAAGTATATGATTGCTTGTTGTTTATAATGATACAAGTCTTGTGTTTTGGAAAGTTAGACTTCATCGACCAAACAGCACAAAAGTTCCAGTTGTTCAGCTGAAGTATTTTCATCTATCAAGCCCAAAGATGCAGAATTTCATGTCCAAGTATACTCTTGTGCTGTAAGCATGCAGAAATAAAAAAAAACGAAAGCAAGGAATAAGTTGGTTAAGAAGGAGTGATCTGAAGACAGGGTGAAACCAGATGGCAGGAGGGCGTAAGTTATTCAAACAAAGACCCTCGGTCACTCTGCTCAAGGCACTGGTGCTCTCAGCAGGATAGGTTACCTGAGGCAGTGTTTATTATTCAGTACCAGCTAGTCTGGCCTGGCCTGCACAATTCATCTTTCCACTCTGTCGAGAGAGGAAAACTTATATTGAGTCCCTGGTTACTTGATAAATGGCAAATGATCAGTTCAATGTCACAGCCACCCCCTCCGCTTCCCACCGCCACTCTCGCTGCTTCTCATCTTTTTCTCCCTCTTTTCTACGTACACCACCACATCCTCACTCATCAGAAGTTATTTTGATTGGTTGACTTAACAACTCCGCCCGGGCTGTCATGACCATATAATCAGATCTGGCAATATTTCTTCAGCTTCACAAGGGTAGACAAGAGAACTGGATTTGTGTTCAAAACGCCAGTGTACTTCAGCCTCTGCTTGCTCTGTCTGGTGATCTAGTACATATGTTTTTGGATCTCTGACAAGATCGGCTTTATTTGGCTGGTTAGCATTGCTTGGTTATGCCCTTGTGGTGAAATCAGCTTACAGCTCTCTCCATATTGTAGACCTCATTGATTGGTTTTCCCCAGTTTGGTTTGTAGTCTATCCATTAAATATTACTCATTCAAGAGACGCACCTTCACAAAGAGAAAATTCACCCATGCTGAAAGATAATTTGAGTTTTACAAACGATCTGACTGAGAGCGGTACTCAATAAAGTAGTTCTTTGCTATCAACAGTAACATATTGCACATCAGGGCTCAGTGTGAGCTTAAGATAAGGAGCTAAAGCCTAAACGAAAACATGCATTCTTAACCGTTTTCTGTAATGCTAGGTCAGCAAAGCTGTTTTTTTTTCCCTATTGGGCCATTTATTACATGAGTCTTACTGGGTGTATACACGTGGTTGTAAAATGGCTTCCAGCACAGGTTCCCTATAATCATAGACTCCCCCAAAAACATCTCAAATGAATGCATTATTTTTGAGTGGGAATCAAAAGATCAGCGTCTTAAAGATCAGGGGGTGTTGAAACAAAGGATGAGTTGTAAATATATACACTGTCCCCACCTGGATTTAACTAAGCAAATAGGTAAGAACCTCCCACTGGACAATTCCGCATGGATGATTAATGATTTAACTCTAACTGATACAGAGAGTAGCTTCTCATTTCTTAAACAACCATGTCAGAAGAGTCATGGAAAAAAATCCATCCAGAAGGGCCAATTTATTGGCATGCATCAAGTAAAGAAAACATCTAAAGAGTTTCTGGGAAATACTAAAATTGGGTTAAGGACTGGAAGGATAGTGTGGAAGCCTGATCTTTCATGAAGAAATGTGGTGAGTGAAAAAATCCTGATTGGTCAAGATCAGTGATCACTATAAAATCTGCTAAAATCTAATCGTAAAACAACAACAGTAGAACTCAAGCTTTGATACTGAAAGTACACACACATACACACACACACACACACACACACACACACAATGCAAAATGAACTCAAGGGATTGGGACTAAACAGAAGTGAAGCCTTAAGAAAACCACTTATGAGTGAGCCTAATTGGGAAAAAGATTTCAGTATCCTAGGGAGCATAAAGATTGAAATCTGTAGCAATGGAGACAGTCATGTGATGTTTTTACACATGGATTGGCCACCACAAAGTCCAGACCTTAACCCCATTGAGAATCTTTGGGATGTGCTGGAGAAGACTCCAGAATCAATATAAGATCTTGCCGAAAAAATTAATGCAACACTAACCAGGAATACATGTTTTACCATTGCAGACGCATACTGAAATGATGCCACAACAAATAGTTGCTGTTTTTCTGCAAAGCCATACATAATTCTATATATAGATTGATAGATAGGAAGGTTGTATTCATATATATCTTCAACAAAACCAACTGTACACTATGGCAATGATTTTATTGTAGATTATTTAAGAGGTGAAAACAGAGTGAAGCTGAAGTGCGTAAGATGAGGGTGGAGGGTTGCTTTTGCATTTTTTACCCAGATACATACATACGTGAGGGTTTGAGAAGTCTCTTATTTATGACTCGAGGCAGATTATTTGGTATGTGAAACACACAGCAGACACAGCAGCTCCCTCTGTTAAGCTTTCCCCTCACATCGCTGCACAATGCCGGTTTGAGTGAGGCAGACTTGGCTTCATACAGTACACAAAAAAACTACTGAAGGCAAAAAAAAATTAATTAAAAAAACTCCCTGTAGCTCCACTAATAACATGTGCAGTTGAACATTTTGTAAAACACACATGCGCACAGATGCAAATACATTTGTACTTTCATACACAGCTGTGCAGAAAAAATTTTGCTTTTCATGTTGCTAAGTGATAGAAGAGGAAGTTTCCTATTTCAGAGAAAAAAATAACAAGTGGAGCTTATAGTAAGTTGTCTAAAGAAAGAAAAAAAAGAAGAGATAAATAAAATTAACAGAGACGTGCATGTTTTTATGAACAACTAAGCATTAAAATAACAGCAGTTCAATCCCTTAGACACATTTTCTTTTACATATATTATAACTATATTATATATTATATTTTAACTATATTTTCTGTTTCCCAGTTACAGCTGGGAACAATGATGATTTAAGTAATCATGACTTGACACTGGTATCTTTGGAGGCATGGGCCGGTATAAGATTCTGACTGTATGATAACCTTGGATAAAAATATCACGGTTCACAGTTTTACATTATTGTTATTACTGCTCTAATATATCTTCTTTTTAAATGTCTGGGTAAAAAACAACAACTTTGTTACCCTTTGAACACAATATATTTTATTTTGAGAAACATTTAAAATATTTTGGAACATTAAACATGTCAGGCTAAATAATTCAAACGAATCATTGACTTCTGCTGTCTTCATTAGTTTCAAAAACACAGATTTCTTTACAATTTAAAATGACATCTTTGGATATCTTTTCTGCTGGAGATACTGTTGTCCTAAAAAACAAAAACAAAAAAACGTTAATAAAAAATCTCACACATATCTTAGGAATGGTATTACAAAACATTTTGGAGGTTTTAAATCCTTGACTTTTTCAAACCGCGGTATACCTTGAAAACGGTTATCGTCCCATGTCTATATCTTTGCTCACTGTAGTTGGCATGACTGTTCCAAGTCCCAACAAGCTGGAAAGAAACCATTTTAAACTTACTTTTTTTTTTTTTGGTCCTTCGATAAATGCTCAATTGGATAGAGGTCCGGATTTCCAGGCCAAAGCATAACATTGATTTTTTTAATGGTTTTAAGACATTGTGCTGTGATTTGAATTATGAATTGCTGTCCTGTTGCAAGATGAATTGTTTTTAAGATCAAGAAGATTCTTATACTTGCCATAAGTATTTTGTACACTAGATAAAGATAAATGTAATCCCAAAAAAATACGTTTTGACAGGGCTACAACATATCACACATATAAAGACAGGTCTTCCAAAAAGTCATTTATCCTCAACACTTAAACATTTCTTGTTGAACACAAAAGATTATATTGTGAGGAATGCTGGTAATCAGACAGTTGACTGTACTGACTGATCAAATGTTTATTTATTTACTCTTTTGTCATAGTATTATTTTAGTCAAAAGAATTCATTAACTTTTTGGTTTGTGGCTCTGTGTTGTGTTGCTTAGACAGTTTTGTATGTGCTCCAAATGGTTTCATTTGTTGTAACACAAGATAACAAGCTCACTGAAGAAAAGCACAGAAGAATGGCTGTTAACTGAATTCAAAGGAGGAACAATTAAATATTAATTGCTGATTATTACTGCAGTCTAGGTATATACTACTGTATAACATATTTAGAGGTTTTTATGTAGTTTTTTTGTTGTTGTTTTGTATGGTAAAATATAACCCATGGGGAACATGTTGTACTGTCACAGAAGGGACGGGACTAGATCGGTAAGTTAATAGTTTATTGACAGAATGGCAGCGGACAACAGATGAGAGACAAATAGTACTGTTGGTGATATTGGCTGGGGTTGACGGACAGTCTTTCTTCCGAAGGATATACGGAGACGAGGAGACACTCAACAAGAAACGGGAACCACGGAGGACTGGACGACACTCACGGAGACTAGGAGACTTGGAAACACCGGACTTGGGGACGTGGAGCACACAGGCACTAGGAGAGGAGATTGGGAACACTGGAGATAATCGGATCAGAGTACAGGTAAGTATAACTAGACGTAAGTTTAACAACACTGACCGTGTATGAGTCCTTTCTGGTGGTTTAGACGAGGCCGGACGATGAGTGAACGGTGCATGGGGTTTATATGTGGTGACTGGATATGAGCTTGATTTGTGACAGGTGCGGGACTAATTAAAACTCAGGTGACGGTGATCTGTGTGGTTGTGTGAGGGGAGAGCCTGGTCTGACTGTGACATGTACTAGGAAAATTCTATTCCTTTTAATTTTAATTGTTTAAATAACTTTGAAAACATTTTTAAATTAACTTAATGAACATAAATATTTTTTATCTACTGTAAAGCCATCCATCTTAAACAGCTTATCTGGGGCCTGGACACAGAGGCCGAAGTCTCAGCAAGGAATATATAATTGTTCATCTCTGTATATCTCTTTATATATATATAATTTAATATTGTATTTTAATATAATCAAAATGTATATACTGTATACAGAATTTAGGCAAAACTCTTCGTTCTTGTTCTTGTGTTAAAACATAACAATCATTCATTTTTTTAAATGTCCAATTGTACAAAAGCTGGTGTATGAGAATGTAGCATGTTTTCCCTCATAAAATGTTTTTCAACTTTATTTTTACCAAGAGGTCTCTGCAGCAGACTTTCATTTCGGTCGCCACATCGAATGTTCCCCTAAATAGAATCTCTCACATGTCTTTGGATGAACTCCAGTCAAGATATGATTTTTTCTTAGCAGAAAGCTTTCTCTATTTGCTATCCCACCTCACAGGCCAGATTTGTGGAGTGTGCGAGCTATTGTTGTCTCATGCACAGTTTCTCCCATTTCAGTTACGGAGGACTGTAACTTCTTCAGAGCTCTTGCAGGCATTTTAGTGGCTCCTATTAATATAGCCTTTCTTACTTGGACACTTGGATTTGATTGATACATTTTTGATCCAGATTTTTTTTTTTTAATGACTTCCTTGACTTCCCTGTGCTTCAAGATATATTTCGTGTTTCTTTTACTTTTTATGCTGACTGTTTTTTTAATACCTTGTCTTAGATTAGAGTTGAATGCTTCTTGTTTTTTTTATTGCGCAGTTTCCTTGGAAATGTGTGGGTGTGCTGCCCGTCAATGTTGTATTTATTGTGAAACCATGCAAAACGTCTAATGAACACAGGTTTTGTAACATGAGTAGCGTATGTTCCTAATGAAATGCAAGGTTCAGTGCTATAACCTAATGTGGAAAAACCCAAGGGAGTAAAACATTTAGCCACTCTAATTAGTTTAATATGATTGAAGACCATTAACAACAGCTCAAGCCCAGTCACACTGTTTGAGTCATACTGTATATACCAGGATGCACCTGGGTTTTCAATGTGATTCTAATAGCCTTCCTTTGTTAAAATGTTTTCAACTATATTAGAAGTGCTCCGATCAGGTTTTTTGGGGCCAATCACCGAGCACTTGAAGCCATATCTTCCGATACCGATATAGATCACCGATTAAAAGGTCTATTTGAAGCCTTTTATTAAATGTGTATTAAAGTATTAAAAATAACAGAACAGAAAATATACATGCAAAATACTTACCTAAGACATAGCAGCCTGTGCTTCTTTAGCAAAAAAAAAAACAGCTTAGAGCTTAACAATTACCACTTTACAGAAAAGAAAAAATAAATAAATAAACTAGCTTGAGACAAATTGCCAGAAAAAAGGCTTTAACTAATATTGTTTCAAATCAGTCAGCTCATTAATATACAGTACTCTCTAATATCAAAAAGCAGCCCACGGATCTGGGGCTAATTGAACATGTATTTATCAAAAATATTATGAGATTACAGCTGCACAACTGTAGAAACAAATATGTATAAACAGATAAATAAATAAAAAAACATTATGAAGTCTTCCAACTGTTTATGGATACAACAATGTTTTGTTTGTTAACACAAATAAGGGTGAAAATGTTTGCTGCCTATTGCTTGACACAAACGTGACTAAAAACTATGACTGCGCGCACTCTGATTTGCTCATCAAAGAAATAAAGAGAACAATATTGTTGAAGAAAAGAGATGAGACTAAAATGTAGGTAAAAGGATGAAAACTAATCAAGATTATTTTGCTGTTCTGCTATAATCTGCTGCTTTGAGCTGTTAATTGATTAGATGAGCTTATCGGAGCGCGTGCATTCAGTCACATAACTGGCGCAGCAGAACTGTCAACTTTCTGTTTGTGTCAAGCCCAAGTTGGAAGGATATACCAGCTTACACTAAGGTATAAAAAAATAACAGGTTTCAGTTCAGTCATGGTTTATTCTTTTTTTTTTATCAATTATTTAGATCAAAGATGATTTCTTGTCATATGAATTAAGGATGAATTTAAACATTTTCAATAATCAATTTCATGCTCGTTAATTTGCTCTGAAAGTGACACATACAAACATGCAAATGCAGGCTACAGAATGTGCAAATTAAGCTTTCTGACCTCGGATCGGGAGTTGTAGCAATGCTATATGGGATTGAATGTCACGTAATCTTTACTGGACCTCTTCCAACAACGTGGCTTTTGAAATTTTTACACCATGGTCAGTCTCTGCAGTTTTTTCAAGACGATAAAGCTCTAATGCAGGGGTACGCAAGTTCAGAGGCCAAGGGGGCCACATTTAAACCACATAAAATGCAAATCATTTCCATCATCACGAATCATCCCCGTATCAAATAAACTGTGCCTTCAAAAACATTTTTAAAAGCCTACCAACCCTAACATTTCTGGTTCAGTAGGGTGCTACTAAGACGTTGCAATCTAATTCAGTTTTCAGTTCATCCTCATCCTGAGCAGGTCTGAGTTTATGTACCTGTTGCTATGACAACATGCCCGAAATGTGCTTCAAAGAATGGAACAACCCGAGATTGCGTAAAATCCTAAACAATTAAATCCCAACAACACAGTAATCCAGACAAGGGGCCTACAAGTCTGTGTGTTATTTAGCAACCTGAAGCTCAGTCTGTGGGAAATCTCAGCTGGACAAAGGCTTGAGCCCGGGGACAGGTTACATGACTGGCACACCATCTATTCACTGTGAGTCCTATCTGTCCTGCCTTGGGCTTGCACATCGCCTTTCCCTATCAAATCACACCAGCACAGCAGCTCTGGCTCACCGTGCAAGCTAAAAGATCAGCCTGATGCCAAGTTCTGAACCCTGCTGACAACTGGAGAGAAGGCTTAGCAAGTAATTCAACTCACCCTGTGTGGTGAGTCGTCTGAAATAAGAGTAAGATAAAGACAGATAAACAAAGAAGCAAACTGGACAATTCGCAGCATTCTACCTACAGTATGCAATTCGAGGATTTTAAAAATAGATGAGTAAAGATTGATGACAACCTTTGATGTTGGCTTGACAAAGCCATGTGGTTTAACATGTTGCTAGCATGACTTCACAAGTTGTGCATGCTGACATTGTTGGCAGGAATTAGCATGATGTTAGTGTTTCAAACATGAATTATGTTGTTAGCATGTTTCTAGCATGACAACATTTGTAGCACATTGCTAACATGACCATAAATTCACATTGTGTTAAGAAAGCAGATTTCTAATTAAACTAGAATGTTAATGTTTCTAGTGTGAATTAGCATACTGGAAGCTTGCCTAATATGTTTGTATCAAGAACTAAGTTGCTAACTAGAATTTACATTATGTTTCTTTCAATTAATACGACGTTGCTAGCAAGAATTATCATATTTCTATCATATTTTTAACATTAATCAGCATTTTGTTAACGCAACTTAACATGCAGCTATCATGTTTCTAACATGAATTAACATGTAAGCTGTATGTTTTAACATGATTAATGTTGACAATGTACATGTTTCTAGCATGATTTTTGTGTTTATAGCAAAAATTAATATTGTTAACATATATTATCATTGCTAGCAAAAATTAGCATGTGGCTAACATGTTTCCAATATAAATTAGCAGGTTGCTAGCATGTTTTAAGCAATAAAATGTTTCTACAAAGTAAAAAAGCACATGGCTGCTGGTTTTTGCAGCTTCTTGCTGTTCATGAGCTGGTTCTTTGCTAGTCATGTGCTGGCCAAGACCAGCAAAGAATCAGCTTAAATTAGCAGCCATGTGTCAAAGTCTACCTTACCAGCATATGCAGTTTTTGTTTTTTTTCAGCAGGGTAGAAAGACGTATGATGCTGCTATCAAGAATTAGCATGTTCTGGTTTCTAGCATGAATTTAGAATTTAGCTAGGATATATTATTATATTTAGCATAATTAACATATTGATAACATGTTTCTAATAAATAAACATTCTTCTAGTGTGACTTAAAATGTTTTCCAGCATGAATTAACATGTTGTTAAATTTCTAGAATGAATAAGCATGTCCCTAGCATGAATGAAGGTTAAGAAATTAAGGAATTTCAGGTTTTAGACTAGTTGCTAATCTTTGGTAGTTATAGCTAGATAAATGAATATCTGAAAGCCTTGTACTACATAGGTTAAATGTTCTATTTGATGTATTGTTGGAAATATTTCACGCCCTCCATGAAAGTCTGTGATTTTTCATAGTTTTGATGAAACATTTTAAAGTTTGACCTTTTAGAAAAGAAATGTCATTAAACTTAATTTCAGCCTCTGATATGAGTTTGGTGGTAGTAGCGTGAAAGCTCTCAGAGAAAATGCGTTTAGAAATTTGGTTTCAGAAAAAAAATAAGAAGCTTAAATAGGATTTCAGTGTGTTGGCTTTATCAGACCACCATAATAATGTCCAGGAGTCTGGGTGCAGTGGACAAAAGTTAAAGCAAGTGAACCGAAGCAAGGTGTCTCCAGAGAGGCTGGGGGTCTTCAATATCCTCATTATGTGCTGAAGCAGTTCTCACTAGTACAAACCTTGGCATTAGTGTCCATATGATGTAGATGTTGACTCTCATTAGAGCCCGAGAACATGCAGAAATGCATTAATCATATCACAAAGAGAGAAATCCATTTGACGCTGCTGTCTTCAAACATGTAACAAGCGCAGTGTTGTGGGTGGGGGGAGGCAATGATGTGTATATAATAGGCTCAGTACTGTATGTCTGACAGTGAATGGTTGATGTGACATTGTCTTGCTCATTAGCCATGTGTGTGATGGGTGACAGGATTATTCTGTCAGGCTGATTCTTGTTTCCTGTCCTCTTAGTGACACCTCATACCACCAAACACCAACACATTTTATTCTCTCTCTTTGCTGTAGGCTTGTGTTTCTCAATGGGGGCGGTATTGCACGCCTCAACTGGGAAATCAAAGAGTGGGGGGTGCTGAGGTGTTCTTGGGGGGTGTTTCGAGTCTTACAAAAGAAAATGCTTTGCAATGTTGAAAATGCATCAAAGCATGTTTTCCATATCTATTTGTTGTCAGTAGCGCAAGTACGTGGACTGCGGGAGAAATGGAACATGGCATTCGTTTACTGAATCACTGATTATAATGGGTTCTGTTGGCTTTGATGCCACGTGTAACACTGTGTCCAGAGTACCTGCCACAGTTTGCTCAAATGTGACTAGACTAGACAGTGTTTCATTTCCTCAGCAATGACTCTATACTTCAGGGTTTGCTCACTTTTCTGTAGTGCAGCTCTCTGATGTCCTGTAAAAAACAATAGCTTCTGGCATGACAAAGCATAGTTTTGCTTTTTACTTCTTTTTTCTCCATTCCCAAAATTTATGACATCTTGTTTGGTGACTGACTGTGGTTTGCTAAATGTTTCATTTCCTTATAATGGACCATTTTCACAAGACTGTTATGGTGTGTTTAACGGTCAACATAATCTTAAATCCTTGAAAGTTTTTAATATTTATATTTTTAAACGTATGAACATTTATATGCATTTATGTATGTTTTATATCATCTTTGCGTCAAATTACAAAAAAACTAATTACCACTTATGCGAGGTGTTTCTAATGCAGCGTCTATGGGGCTGAGAGTAAATTTGACGTTATTCTTTCCTCTGGCTGACGTCATCAGTCTCACACAATTTTTTCCCTTTTTCTGAAAATCTTGATAACACCATTGTGGTGTTTTTCTTTTATTATTTCAGCAAACAGGCCTGTAAAAAATTATTTGTTTTACTGTCCCATTCACTGCGCTCAGTTTACCCAACTATGATGACTTCTGCTGCTGAGAAACTCGGAATGTGAAAAGGGTCTATAACTTAACATTCATATTTTCATAAAATAATTTATTTTCACCAATTAATTAATAATTATAGTTAACTTGATACTTGACTGTCTAGTTACATATTCACCTAGCGTTGGGCGATTAATCGAAAAGTAATCGAAATCGACACTCAGAACTTTTTTTTAGAAATTCTGAAATTCAAAAACTCAGACATTTTTCCAGGTAAAGTTTTTGGATTACTTTCCCTACCGAGTCACGAGTCAAGTGACCTCGCTGAATTGAAAAATGTTTGGCACTTTGCAGCCAGATCTGATCTAGTGTTATTTCAATGACAAATATCATGAGCGCAGTATTACATGTTGAGAGCGCATTCATGTATTATGAGCGTGCAAATCTCTTTGCCCGCGTGCCGATTTCCTCTGTTCGTGCACAAAACTTATTGCGCACTCTCAAATATACGCCGCTGATTTATTTTCACTTTTTTAGAAGAAAAAAAGTGACTGTTGGTTTTAGGCAATGTGTGTTTTAACTTCAGTTGTTCAATGTTCAATAAATAATCATAGATACTAGATAGTGTGTGTTTTCTTTAATTAACTTAAAATCAAGTAATGCACCCTTCATTCAAAAATCTCTCACTTGTAATATGTGAGCATATTTACTAAACTTGTCAGTGAACTATGAGGCCAAATTTTTTTTTTAATAATCGTTCATTAATCATAATCGAGTTAAAATGTTCAATTAATCGAGATTTTGATTTTAGGCCAAATCGCTCAGCCCTATATTCATCATTCAAAAAGAGGCTATAATACTTTAAGTCTGTTCTGTTCACAAGGCTGGGATTATTTTATAAAAACAAAAAAATATAATAATAATTATAATAATAATAATAATAAAAATAATGTTTTTAAATTAAGCATATAGAAGATGAGACAAATGACTGGTGAAAATTAATTTTGAAAAATATATTAATATTCAGAAAAACTTTACTATTACTTGCCAGAATATTTCACAATATTACTTTTACTTACATTTTTGCTCAAACAAATGCAGGTTCCGCAAGCAGAAGAGACTTTTCAAAAAAAAAAAATTCATGTTATAAATCTGGCATACTAAAATCGTTCAGTGACAGAATCAATGAAATGATGCAACTTCTGATAAAATCTGCAGGGAACAGTCCAAAACAATATATATTTGGGGGGAAAAAACAGTTCACAGAAAGGACAGACACTAATGACATCTGAGCGTGCAATAGAGAGAATGAAGGCATCCTGAAAGTCATCATCAAAATGATTACACTTGCAGAGTTTGGTTTCTCAGATGTTAGTATTTTGTATTTTTGTCATCATTGTACTGTTGCTCCATTAGTAAATGTCCATGAAGAGACCTAGCTGTCAAAAGCAAAAAAAAGACTAAATAATGCTTTGAACTTACAGCAATGTCAAAAGCATAACCCAGTCAAAGCACCATGAGAGGATAAAAAGGTTGTAGGCGGCATGTGTACACGCCACATGTGGAGGGCGCTTCAAAAAGTCACTTCCTCTGAATTGCTCTAATCATTGACTGGCAGGGCATCAGACAGGTAATGCCACCGGGACACAAACAAACTGAGCAAAGTCAAACGGAGGATTTATTTGTTTTTCTGCATTAGCCTGCTGTGTGGTTTTAAACACAGCACAGAGTATTTTCCTCCTTTTCAGTTCTGGATTATTCTACAATAACCTATAACTAGCAGACAATTCAACGGGATTCCAAAACAGCGAAGTCACAAAAAGTTATTAACATACTGTATGTAGCATGTTTAGTATGCTTTAGCACCATGCTAGCATGAATTAGCATGTGGTTAACATCTTTAACATGGTTAGATGTTACAACCATGAATTATAATGTTATTATCATGTTGTAGATGTTTCTCAATTGTTTTAACACATGGCTTACATATTCAGCATGTTGCTAACATGTTAGTTCATGTTGCCAGTATGTTTCTAGCACAACAGGTTGCTAGCATGAATGTTGTATACATATTTCTAACATGTTTTACCACATGCAAGTTAACGTGTTTTAACATGACGCTAGCAAGAATTAGCATGTGGTCAACATCTTTAACATGGTTAGATGTTACAATCATGAATTATAATGTTATTATTAAACATATGACTTACATATTCAGCATGTTACTAACATGAACTAACATGTTGCCAGTATGTTTCTAGCACAACTAATTTGCAAGCATGAATGTTGTAAACATAATTCTAACATGTTTTAACACATGCAGGTTAACATGTTTTATCATTTTCTAACCAATTAGTATGTTGGTAGATTTTTCTAACATTTTAACATTTCTTAACATTTTACTGTGCATTTTGTAATACACAAGAAAGACTTCTCACCTGTTCTATAACCTTAGATTTTGGTCTGATGTTAGTGATGTTTTATTTGTACAAAGAAATGACAATTATAGACTTTCATGAACAGAAATTTGTGAAATGTACAGTATACCAAAATGTAATTAATTTTTTTTTATAAAAAAGGAAGCCTTGAAAAAGTCTCTAATGCAAATTATATATTGAACTACTCTTCAATAAAGTAATAAATAAATAAAAGTTTAACATTTTGCTAATGTTATGTAACATTGGATAGCATGTTGCTAGCATACTACATATTGCTAACATGTTTCTAGCATGGTTAAAGCCATAGAATGCCTCTAGAGTGGGTCTTCAACACTTATGAAGCTAGTTACTCGCACCATGATTTTAAGTAGCTTGCCAAGACAAAAAATTCATCTAGTCAGGAAACTAACACAGACAGGTCTCCCATCTGATTATCTCATTGCATGCTTTCCTTTGTTTTAATGCAGATAATCTGAAAAAAATCGAAATATCTGAATAAAAAAAATCTAAATAATCTGAATAAATCAAAACTGCCTTGATTTTAATGCAGATAATCTTCACATAACTATAGGGAACATATTTCTTGAATTACAGTATAGTAGAAAAAAAACTTTGTACAGTCACATTTTGCTTTCCCATTCTTTTCCGTATGACTTTCTATATTTAGCCTATATTTCCAGTCTTGATATTTCCAAGACTACAACTTAACTGCTGGACATATAAATTATATATTTTAGTTAGTATTTCAGTTTTATTTTTCTTCCAACTTCTTATGAAAAAAAGATATATTACAAAATTAAATATATTAGGTTTTGTAATCACTGAATCAGCATTTCGACCACAGAAAACACATACTGTGTTTATTTACATTGTCATAACACTTCACCAGATGCTCTAAAATGTATCAATAAACTAATCACAAACTAAATGCAATAACTGCTGCAAACAGATAAATAAATGTGCTCCATAACGAGTGTGCAAAACAAGTTCCTTGACAGACGATCCAATCTATTTCCACATTTGTCCAAAAGACTGGGTTTCTATTGTCATAAAAGCAGAAACCAATTTTAATGTGGATATGAGGCTATTGACAGGCAATTGCTGGACACCTTGGTTAAAATTGTGCTTTTCTTGTTATTCTTAATAGGTGGTAACATTTGGGATATTGTAAGGACTCAACTGCGCACAAAATATAATATTGTAGAAGTCATGACAATCTTAAATAAGGTGGATTCAGATTAAATACATTTTTAAAGATCATGTTTGAAAGTTTTGACACCTTTGGTGAACGTTTATAGGATTGTGTGTGGTTTTGATCGTCTGGTTTACCAAACAATCCCTTTTCTGATGAGACAGAAAAAAAAAAACATTTAACTCTACACTAAAAAAAAATATTCAAAGATGATTCCTTGTATTTACAATTTTTTTTAGGGTAAGTGGTTGTAAACAATTTATTTGGGCTGAGTTTAAACAAACAAATTAAGTTGAACATTATTAAATTTAATTTGTTTGTTTAAATTCAACCCATATAAATTATTTGCAACAATTTTGCAGAAATCATTTTTTTAGTGTATAAGTACTGTTTAAAAGTCTCATGAGAAGAAGCAACTTTAATAGGATTTCAGTATGTTGGCTTTGTCAGGCGAACATAATAAATGCATTTTTAATCAACGTCTAAAAATAAAAAGCTGTATTTTCTTTGTAAGTAACTAACATTTATTTAATAAAAATAACAGCAATGTCCTGTTTCCCTTTTGTCACAGTCATTCACATCACAGAAACTTAAAGTTGTCTAGAGTAATATAAAAAATGACACACTACTTCACACTACATAAGTTACATTCTCCATGTTCCAAAACAGCATTTCCCAACTACCTTTGCTGTCGGTTCACAGAGTTAAATAAATGTATGATGTGGAGAGGAGCTACGGATTTTGATGTGAGCAGAGTGAAACAAACATGTGATGAATGCAAGTCAGTTCAAGAATCATATTTTGTACCCTCACTTTCTCACTTATTCCATTCATCTCTTGTCCCCTGTGTATCTGCTAGTATGTGAGAATACTGAGGTTGGCGAAGGAGGGCAAAACAAAAGCAGACACCCATGATTCAGTTAGTAAGAAGAACGCAGCAATATCTGGGATCATTTTATAGCATAGACCAAACTGTTATTTGTGTAAAACCTCCAAAGGCATGCAGAACAGATGATTTGTTATTTATAATTATAACTATATTGTACCATTGACTATCATTACCAAGTGACTTTTGTGTAACTTTACCATACAAGATTGATGAATTAGATAAGGCGTATTAGGAATGTACAAATATTCACAAATTCTCGCTGATACCAATAAGCCAATTATTTTCATGTTATGCAAAATTAATAAATACTGTCATCCTCGCAGATGACATTTGGCACTCAAATTCTATCTAAATTAATCCTTTTCAATAGTTTTGTTTTATCTCCACCCCACTACCCTTGTCAAGTCATATTTAGTAGCAAAGGACTCCTTTTTACAAAATGTAAGATAAGTCTTTGGTGTCCCCAGAATGTGTCTGTAAAATTTCAGCTCAAAATACCCATCAGATTATGTATTATACAATGCAAAAGATACCCAGAATGCTGTGCTCAGAGCAGTGTAGCTGTTTTTGTAGCCTGTGCCATTAAATGCAAATGAGCTGGTTCTCCCAGCATGTTTCCATACGCGTGTTTGCTTCTCCTGCGTTACTTCAGATAAACAGCAGTCAGTGACAGAGACAGACAAGGATGAAGCAGAAATCCAGCTCATTTAGTAAAAAATACCAAGTAAATTTATTTGATGTATTTGTGGTGAAGTTTATTCATGCCTTTCTGAAACGATGAGTCACACAC
Source organism: Danio jaintianensis (assembly GCA_903798115.1). NCBI lineage: Eukaryota > Metazoa > Chordata > Actinopteri > Cypriniformes > Danionidae > Danio > Danio jaintianensis. Next base: position 3,190,864 of record CAIGQV010017602.1, on the reverse strand, counting down.
AATACCGTAACAAAGTTTGCAGTACACAAACACACACGATTAACTTTGCACCGTTTTTGCTCTTGTATATTGTTGTATTGACACTATGTGCTGTGGTGATTCCAGCGATTATGAATTACATAGCAATTTTACTGTATTTTCTTTATTACAAACATGCACTGTTTTAAAAACATTTTAAACTTGTAAAATCTGAACAGATCTTTTAATCCCAGTCTTGTAGACATGTTTATATGAGCTACTACAGAGACATGTTAATACGCACCTGTCAATCAATTCGGTGGGCTGAAAAAACCGCACTCCTACATCATGCTGCGGTGGGCCTCAAAATCACTGGGATTTGGATCAGTAAATTTTTTAAAAAAGAGATTTGTGGTGTTAATTTCACTCCACTGTGAGAGTGGACACACTATATCTATACACAGATCTGTCCAAACAGCTGGAATAAGTTGATTTTGCATCATAGATGCCCTTTAATAATATATTATAAATAACTATAACTAAGGCCAAGACTTGTTTAGTCTGTTTTAGGTAATGTATATAAGTATTTTAAGTATATAGTTAGTAGTTAGTACAGTTAGATTACCGCTATAGTATGCTAGTTATGTATAGGTTTAAAATAGCTCTTACATCCAGTGTTGTTCATACCCTGTTTAAAAATGCTGGGTTCCACACAGTCGATTTGTGTTGAGACAACATGAAGGA
>CAIGQV010017602.1:3135902-3189801 GCA_903798115.1 Danio jaintianensis | reverse complement strand
ATATATATATATATATATATATATATATATATATATATATATATTTTCATTCATTCATTCATTTTCTTTTCGGCTTAGTCCCTTTATTCATCTGGGGTCGCCACAGCGGGATGAACCGCCAACCTATCCAGCATATGTTTTACGCAGCAGATGCCCTTCCAGCTGCAACCCATCACTGGGAAACATTCATACACACTCATTCACACACACATACACTACGGACAATTTTAGCTTACCCAATTCACCTATACCGCATGTCTTTGGACTTGTGGGGGAAACCGGAGTACCCGGAGGAAACCCACGCGAACACGGGGAGAACATGCAAACTCCACACAGAAATGCCAACTGACCCAGCCGAGGCTCGAACCAGCGACCTTCTTGCTGTGAGGCGAACGTGCTACCCACTTCGCCACCGCGTCGCCCATATATATATATATATATATATATATATCATATACCATTTACTTAAGATATTTGTGCTTTAAATACTGTTACATTCTGCCACCTGCTTTGTATCTGCTATTTGAGAAACTTTCAGTTTTATATAAATATAAATACTGTCATCCCTACAGATACAGATAATGACACTGTTTTGCCAGCATATTCTAACTAAAAAGTAACTCCTTAACTGTAACCCAATTTTTTATATAGTTTGTCAAGATAAGTTCAACTTCAAACCACTTTTTTTAAATTAAATATTCACTGAAAAACATCCCACCTGTGGGAAAGTAAAGGCTAGTCGAGTACACGTCGTAGGTAGGACTTTGCACATTAAGGCAGCACAATATATCGTTTCAGCATCAATATCACAGTACATGAAAATCTGCAATTGGATCAGCAATGTCTAGTTAGGATTTTAATTAACCAGGAACCACAGTTCGGAACACATGATTTGTGGAGTAGTTGCAAAGTTTAACCCTAATGTGAAAGATTTTCATTTGCATAGTTTTAAATCATGTGGCTATGATTTCAAGCTGAAATAAACGATTTGTGCACATGAATTTTAATTTGTAGCCTTAATAAAGATTAATTGTATTCAATTATTTATTTAATGAAGACTGTATGTTGTTATTTTACATTTGATTATTGAATTTCGTGTCTGAATATTCTTAGACTTTAAAGATGCTGTATGTAAGTTTTTGACTCTTCTAAAGCATAAAAATACCATAATATGTTTGCATTCTAGTTTATCTGAAAAACAATGCTGAAGTCAAATATTCTGCTTTGAAAATGTCTGTTACATGCGGGAACGCTGTCTTTGTTTTGGTTCTTTTAACCCGCCCAATGCCACTTTAGCCAAGTATATTTCAGCAGCCCAGGTTGCCTTGTTGGAAAACAGCGTATTTCATTCATTCATTCATTTATTCAGAAAGGTTGTCAAAGCATGCGCCCGTGACCGAAATGCGACCTCCAGTGGACAGTAGCAGTCTCCGAAATGAGATGCAGATTCAGAGTTCCACATGAGGTTATTAATTAGCAAATAATATAAATATTACGAACGTAAACATTAGGTGAGCAGGTTACATTGTAACCCCGTGTCCTAACAATACGCTAGATTTGCAGTGATAAGCAATTTGGCTGTTTGCCCTGACACAGCACGACAGAAATTCAAATACAGCCATTCATAAGCACAGAATATGCACTCTCTCACAAAATGGTAATGTTTATAATGTAATTAATACACATTAAACCTCTTTAACATTATTAAATGTAGATGCTGAATCACTGATTCAGTATGTGTTATTTGTATTATTTTACAGTTCTAAAGTTCAATTTCAAATGGTTTATTTTATTTTCAAGATCTGAGGTAAACTATCTGCTGCTGCTTTCAGTAGTATGGCAATAAATGTCATGTAAAATGGCATTCAAACTTACATTGCTAGCACTTAACACTAAATAAAGCACATGTGGTGTACCTGAGGTGATCATTGTCAGTTTTTCCTGTGACCTGTGAAGAGATGATCCCAAGGTATCCATAATCCTGGACCAGGTCGTATCCCGAGCTGATGCTGTGGTCGTCATGGAGAAATGGAGTGCATGAGACTGATTCCTGAATGACCACTGTATAAACGAGTCCCCACATTGATCCTGTGGGCCAGCCTGACCGCCTGCCGGTGCCCTACTCACACCTGCAGCTTCTCCACGCTTCTTTAGCCTCCAGCGCCTAGACTGCAGCTCTGAACAGGAAGTTTGGCCAGATGAAAAATGGTCGTGCCTAACAGAACCTAGTTTCTCTCAAGGTTTTTTTTTCCCTTCACTTCGTCAATTGGTGAAGTTTTTTTTCCTCGCCACTGTCGCCACTGGCTTGCTCGGATCGGGACTTGTGGAGCTGTGCTTCGGTGGATTTGCTCTACAGTGTTTGAACTTTCAGCAGTGAAATTTATACCACACTGAACTAAACTAAACTGAACTTCAACTCTGAAATCTGGACTTTACTAGAACTATGTTAAGCTGCTTTGACACAATCTACATTGTGAAAAGTGCTATATAAATAAACTTGACTTGACTTTTCCTGTTGTTTACCTGTGAGAAATAGATGCCGTTTCTAATATATCAATTCAAGGTGTTGGTGAGGACAAAAATTCCTTTTAATGTGGGAAATATTCCTTCTATCGTGTGCCGTTGCTTTTATTTAGAACACGCTTTATATCAGCCTTTAGGCTCGAGACTCGCTCCTGTTGGTCATCTGGCAACCTGCGCTTGCGTTTGTTTAGATCCAGGAATGCAATACCTAGTTCAACCACTGGGTGTCAAACTTACATACTGCACCTTTAATGTGTATCTTTGTTCTATTGTATTCATTTATGGTTGTAATTTGTTTAGTATATTTAAGGCAAGGCAAGGCAAGTTTATTTATGTAGCACATTTCATACACAGTGGCAATTCAAAGTGCTTTACATAAACAGGAATAAAAGAGACAAGTATAAAAAAATAAAAACAAATAATATAAAAACAGATTAAAATGTGTTAAAACAGGTTATAAAAGAATGAAAAAGACAAGAAAGACATAATAGTGCGATCTGTCGGATGTAGCACAGTGCTCATTCAGTAAAGGCACAGCTAAACAGATGTGTTTGAAGTCTGGATTTGAATGTGCCTAATGTAAAGCTTTGACGAGTGCAGGGGGCTGAGATCCAGGGGACCAGATTGAGGCTAGTGGCATGAGTGTTTAACAACTCTCAAGTCCTGCAAAGGAGCTCCAGATGGATAATATTGTTTTCTGTTTATTTTATGATTAAAGTCGCTGAATGCTTGATGATTCCTGCCTCTTTCTATTTTTCAAGTTTAAACAACATTTCAGGCATCAAAACACAGGCAACTTGACACAGTGGAACATAGAAAACACACTGCCTATTAGCGTTTACAATGTTTTATTGCAGAGAAACACAGACAAAATGCAAAAGTATAAATCTTAACAACACAATTAGCTGCATGCAGGGGATGCACCATAGGGTACAACAATCCCTCAAAGCAGAAGTATAAATTGGGCTTGTCTGTTAAGGAGTTAATTAATTAGAAGTTAAAATTAATTTAATTAATTTGAGATTTCTCTTCACAGCACATTACACACACCTGTCTCCAGTAAGATTCAGCAGCACTGTATTTCAACTCGAGTTGATTTTGACAGACATCACCACATGAAAATTTGATTTGGACATATGCACATGACAATACGAAGAGTGAAATCGCTGTGTAGAGACTTTAGAGAGACAAGGAAGCGACTGCTCCAAAGTCTATAAAATAATTTGTATCTTTCAGCATGAATAGCTCAATCACAGATTGATAGAACAATCATAGTTTAAGTACTAAATTTGTAAGACTCCTCCAAAGCGAGACGCAAGTCCATTCCTCCAACAAAGAATAACCCAACAAAGCTCTCCGACTCGGTGTGATAAAGCACTATTGATTTTAACACTCATGCAGAGAGAACAGGAAAAGACCCACTGTCAAAATAGTCAAACTGTCAATCTACAGTTATGAAGACACTGGATTACGGGTATTTTTTAAAACCATCAAAATGAAATCCATCTGCATTTTATCACTGAAATATAAAATAAAGAGCTTTTTTTTGTGCATGCCGCATTTCCTGCCAATGTAATCATGCTGTCTATTTTGTATAAATTTGCATTGGAAACATGTGAATCATGCTTGGAAAGCGGGATTTGGTTTTGTGTTCATTTTTAGCTTGGGTTCAGACACATTAAAGCATAAATCATGAAATTTCTTTCACTTCACCCCAAACACAGGGCTATGTATATCTATCCTCCTAATCCGGTTAGGCCTCTTTCATCAAACATAGAAATATGAGTCAGCCCTTTTTTTCCGACACATCATCACATTTTTTCTGGATTAATTTCAGCGTCACACTGAGTAACAGATATCGGAGAGCAGAATGTTATTTCGATGGCAGCAAATGTGCCTGCTCTCTCTCTGTTCTAGCGATGATGGGACTTTTCTTCTCAGTGTTCCTCAGAGCCTGTCACAGACACAAAGAAGCTGATAGCACGACCGCACCGCTGGAAAATAGACAACTTCTCATGTCAAAATGGCCATCTCAGATTTGTCAAGTCAGTGCCGTAAATCCGCTCACACAGTCCCCTCAGGTTTCTCATAAGACTTTATATTTTTAATGCTATCCACAAGGCAGCAGGTTCTGCTGAAGTACATTCTGATCCTGACAAGACTGTCAGCTAGCCGGCGTATCCTTCAACATAGCCTCTGAATTTGCATTTACATGGATTCCTTAACCTAGACGCCAGATGCATTCATGTCTTACAGCTTTTAAGCCAATCAGTTACAACTAATTTTGTGTTCTAACAAAAATAAGACAGACAGCTTGGTCTTGATCCAGAAAAGCCATTGCTCTTGTTGCTCCTGCTGATTTTGCTCTGTATTTGCAGATTCTGTATGAGATGCGAAACTGAGAATTTCACCAAGTATATATAGGCCACATTTCTCATCAAAAGTACAGTGGTAGTGACGTATATAGTCATGGATGATCATGATATTTAAAAACTGAAATGCCATTGCATTATATGCTAAATATTCTCACTACTTAAGTTATAAAGTACATTCAGGCAGTTGTTATCGCAGAATAAAGCATGCAGAAAGCATTTCACCAGCTCAACGCAAAAACGTGCTTTGTCCTGCTTATTACATTCTTGCCACCAAATGTAACTATTCAAAACCAACTATAACAGCTGTAATAGTTAATTAAATGCAAAGTTACAGAATTTTTTTTTAAATGGAGCTGATGGAGCATACACTAACCTTGCATTATTCACAAGATGATGCCAAACAGAGGCTTCACATACAAGCATATACAGTATATGGATGTAAACATATCCATTGACGGTCAAGATGATTCAAAGTACCCAGATTAGCCTGTGTTGTTATTTTCAGTGGTTGTTATCTGGGATTATTAAACAGTTGTCTGGAATACTTGATTCTGGTCATGGCATTCCAAGGTATGTTATTCCAAAATAACAACCGCTGAAACTAATAATACAGGCTCATCTGGCAACTTCAAATCACATTGACCTTCCCTGAATACCTTCATAAAGATTACTGTACATCCACATTCATATGTATCTGGTTGTCTGTCATGCAGCTGTTTTGACACCAGAAATTTTTGCCCCCACCATCATTTTGTTTTTTTGTCATCATCTTAGAAATTAATAATCCGTAGGTTAGTATCATTTTTTTTGTGTTTGTTTTTTTTGTTTGTGTTTTTGACTGTTTGGCACCATCTTGTGACAGAATAATTTACAGCTTTGGATGCTTCATTGTGTTTAATTAAAGAATTAATAAAACTATTACAGCTCAGAACAATGTTTTGTGTCTAATTGTTATGTTTTGTGGCAAGCAGCCATGTAATAAGTGGGATAAAGTACATCCAGGATGGTTGTTTTTGTAGAATAAAGCCTCCGCTTCACGTCTGCCTGCAATTAAGCCTGTTGGGATTTATTATGCGATAGCAACCTCCTGGATGTACTTTATACCTCACATAACATACCTTGGAATATCGTGACTGAACAATAAAGTATTCCAGAGAGCTGTGTAATAAGCATAATATTTTGTAAAGTATTGCTAATTGAGAATTTATCCCAGTGTAGAATATTATAAATATATATATATAACATCTGCCCTGATCATGTTATGAAGCCACATCAGTACACAAGTTATTTCATGTTAAATTGATGTCATAATGGGCGACGCGGTGGCGCAGTGGGTAGCACGTTCGCCTCACAGCAAGAAGGTCGCTGGTTCGAGCCTCGGCTGGGTCAGTTGGCATTTCTGTGTGGAGTTTGCATGTTCTCCCCGTGTTCGCGTGGGTTTCCTCCGGGTGCTCCGGTTTCCCCCACAAGTCCAAAGACATGCAGTATAGGTGAATTGGGTAAGCTAAAATTGTCCGTAGTGTATGTGTGTGAATGAGTGTATATGAATGTTTCCCAGTGATGGGTTGCAGCTGGAAGGGCATCCGCTGCGTAAAACATATGCTGGATAAGTTGGCGGTTCATCCCGCTGTGGCGACCCCAGATTAATAAAGGGACTAAGCCGAAAAGAAAATGAATGAATGAATGATGTCATAATGCAAAAACTAAAATATGTTTTAGTACCATAAACTGTTGACCTTTGACACCGTTCTAAGCTACAGTAAGGGCAGTGTCCTAAAGTGTAAGTGTAACTGTATTCAATAAAAAGGGCATAAAAAAGAATATATAAAAGATGAACTGTTTGCTTTTCATTTATTTTAAGAATTTTTTGGCCAATGACAATCAGGCAGCAGTCAAAACTCAGGTCAGCACAACAAATATAACAAAAAATAAGACACATTTCACAATTTAAATAAATCATAGATTTTTTTTCTTAAAATAATGAGAATTTAAAAAAATTGGTTGCATTCTTTATTGTCCCAAACAGACTTGATTTTAGGTAAATATAATTTCTACATCCTATTTCAAAAATATAATCAGTGTTTTGATTTGGCAGTAAAATACTGTATGAATGAGACTGTTTGCCTCTGTCGGGAGTACAGTATTTACATTTTCTTTTTTATTATTATTATTTAATGAATTTTCATGCTTCACCTGCCAATTGAAACTAATAGGCTTAAATACGCAAGACAAATAAATAAGTTCACAAAAATATTCATCTCAGCTTGTAATTGAAAGATGGTGCTCTGGAAATGGAGCACCCTGCAAGGCCTTGTAATATCAGAAATGATTTTGGCACCAAACCTTACACTGAAAATATTACTGATTAAAAAAGGCAGAAAAGCTATTTTGCCATGTTGTGTGGATGCATGTACTGTACCTGCTGGAGTTTTTTGTTTTTACAATGATAAACTCCCTTACGTATTTGTTTGATTTTAATGCCAGCCACTTGCCAAACAGTTGGATCAGAGATATTAGATTGGAAAACCTATTTCAAACAGCCATAATAACAAACCAGAAAGCCAAAAAAGCTCTAGCTGTACCAACTCAACCATCTTAGAAAATTTAGAAATAGCTTATGAACATTTGGATATTAGTAATTGAGCTGTTTTGTTTTGTTTTCACAACACCCATTTTCTTTTGAATGAGCCCATTATCAAGCCTTTCACACTTTTATACGATGCAATAAACAATTTTTGGTATTTGACAAATGATGGGACAAGGCGAGATAATACAGGTCTCTTTCTTAAGAGTGGGATGACACTGTTCAACAATCAGACCTGTTTTATATCCATTTCATTCTGCACACTGAGTCATAAAAACCATTATAAACGAGCAGAAATACAAACATCACCCGGCAACGAAATACGCCAAATTTCAGAAGTGCAAGATATCTTAAGTTACTCCATATCCTTTATGTCTATATTAAGAAACAGCCTTCACAAACGCAATGGAGGTATAAGCTCCCAACTTCTGGGGTAATTTGTCTTTGTTAACTGCTCTCCATAAAGTATAATATGACATGATGCAATTCAAAACCGTTTCAGATATGAAGTGGAAAAAAAGCACATCCAAAAGCTAAAATGGTTGAAATTCAAGGCAGTTCTTGGGATCAATTTAGGTCTTTGCTATCATTGCGATCAATATGGCACATTTGTGGGATGGTGTCAAAGGGAAGTGCCTCAGCCATGGAGGAGGCATGGAGGTTTTAAGTGTGGGGCTCGTGCAGGAATAAAGACTCCGTTGTTGGTAAATTTATGAGGAACCATCCCGTGGAGATTTTCGGTCAATTAGAAATCAATGACTACACAGCCATTAGGAACTGCAAAATATCATTTTATAATATTCTAGGATGGACTGCCGGACAGTGTAATACACAGCTTTCCGAAAACTGTCAAGGTGTCGAATTATTCTCTTTAATGGTTGAATCAGCATAAAGAGGTCACCTTTACAACTGTTTGGCTAATACACATTATTGGGGATTTTCCATTCCATTCCTCAAGCAGAATTTACAACATTTTTTTTCCAGATACATTAACTAAATTGACTTGTGTGCAAACAGTGCTTTTGGTACACTATTGACAATATACACTATTGAAACCGTGGTCCTTTTTGGCTGTGCATTAATTGTTTGCTAACTTGCTAACAAAAATGTTGTCCTCAAAAAACAGGAGAATAAGTTATAAACTCAAAATTGCAAGGACAGATAAGTCAGAACTGTGTGTTTAAATTTGTCAATTTAAACAGTTTATCTTCTAATTCTGATTTAAGATTAAAATTCTGTATGAATAAGAAGCAAATATAAGTTATACTTATTAGATATACACTTATAATTGAAAGGGAAAAGGCCAGAATTCCAACAAAAAGGCATTATTATTATTATTATTATTATTATTAATTATTGCTAGTAGTAGTAGTATTGGTATTTTACTCTGTGGCGTAAAATGGACTTCCATAGAAAATACATGCAATATATACTGTATGGAAACTGAAATATCTTATGAAATGTAAATATAAATGTAAAAGGGAAGTAATTTTAGGCTTAGGAAAGACTGGAATGCTCAGCTACACAGAGATGAATGAAAGTGGCAAGTGCTGCTGCGACCTGAAATTGTGCTCTTTTGGTACGTAACTTAACACAGAAACCACTTACAAAAAAATTATTATGCAACAAATCTTCCATCAATATATTAAATAGAAAATATTAAATTAATAATTCTTTTAAAACATCTTACTTCAAATGAGCTGAGCTTAAGCTAATCAAAGCAGGGCTATAGAGAATTTTATTATGTTGTCTGTTGTCATACAACATACATACTTGAGGTCTGTTGTGTAAGGTGCACACCAACGCTTTCCTTTGATATAGTGCAGACCTACACAGTCTTTGAAATAAATCAATATGGGCTATTCTGTGTCTCTGAAAGCTGAAGAGGAAAAGAGAAAAATATACGCACAATAAACTTATAAGCACTTTTATAACAATTTATTTGAGAAATGTGAAATATTGTGCAAGATTAGTGACTACTTATGCAAGGATCCAAACATTTGAGAACATCTGCTGGACACTTTCTTTTTGCATTTTGCAATTTAAATGTAATTAATTTAAATTGAATAAAAATTTGTAATTTTAAAATACTTATCCTGTGATCCAAACATTTGAGAACATCTGCTTAATGAATCCATTTAGCATTTTTGCAAAATATGCAAGTGAAAAACGTATTTTAAGAGTCATAGACCATCCTTTAGTACTTTAATTCTTCATACAAATGTAAATGTGTACATGAGCAGAACTGCAGTGTGTAACTTCTTGGTTAGAAATGACCAAAGATCATTATTAGAGCAAGCAAACAACACATCAGCATTCAAAACTGTCTCTACCCCGGTTTACAATGTTAAAGAGATTTAGTTCAGCCAATATGAAAAATCTGTCATCATTACTCACTCTTCATCTTGAAAACCTATTTGAGTTTCTTCTGTTGAACACAAAAAGAGATATTTTGAAAAATGCTGGTAGCTGACACTCATTGCCTTCCATGGTATTTTTTAAATCTCCTTTTGTGTTCAAGAAACTCAAAGGTTTAAAACCACATGAGGGAGAATACCGCATAATTGACAATTCATGTTTGTGTGGTTATGTCACATCCGTAAACAAAGAAGAATACTCGGCTACTATGTCTTGTTTGGTTGCTGAGAATGGTTTGTAGCTTGTTCTTACAACAGTTAGAGTTTAAACTTGTCAACTAGATAGCCGCCTTTAATCGGAAAAGCTCTAAAGGGCAATCTTTGTTGACATCTGGGGAATCACCTGTTGTCAGAACCAAGAAACCTCTGACTCTGGAAAATCTGCAGCCAAAAAGAGAAAGTGACAGAGCCCATGCTAAAACAAGAGTAAATATGGCGATAACTTTTGAAAGGTGGCAATAACTCAGAGAGCTGAAAGGGTTTAAGACAGAGGAAGATTTTTAATTGTTTATGGGCTGAACAGAAAAGTCATTTTAGTGGATCAATAGGTACAGTATGTCTTTTTGTTTACACTTTATATCAAGATTTCATTAGATAATGTTAATGTATTTACTAACATGAGCTAAAAATGAACAGTACTTGTACAGCATTTATTACATGTACCTGTACATTAGTAAAGTCCTAAATTGTGTAAATCAACTGTTAATCCAACTTAAATATATGTTTGAATAAATTGCTTTTAGTTCTACTTTTTTGTGTCTTTGTTACAGTATAACTGTACATTTAACTATTGAATAATACTAATTCATTCTTAACCCAATATAAGAATGGAATGGAATTTACTGTTTATTGCGGAACAACCTTAAAGTTGTCAAATTTTGGAGGAATAAATGAAAAAGAAGGGATGTACACTAAATGAAATTGTGAAAATTAAACCACAAAAGAAAAAAATGATGAGGTGAGTGAGCAAAGAATGACAACTCAACAAAAATATAAAAATTGTCTAACTAATTAACCAGATTCTATCAAAGAAACTAACACAGGGTTTTTATACTTGGAAAATATCCTGCCAGTCCTCCCTTGCGAAGAAAAGAGGTCAGACTCACATGCATTTTACAGCCCAACGAATAATTGCTCTTAACTGAAAAAAATATCACTGAACCAAGAATTGAAAAATGGATAAAAGAAATGGCAGCAAACATGCCAATGGAAAAGATCACATATATTGTCAAAAGAAAACAAAGGGTTTTTGAAGATGTCTGGAGACCTTTTATTAATTTCTTAATGTCAATGTTGGTAACCTGCTACAACAAGCTTTGAGTGAGTAGGGTAATATCATAATCTCCTTTATTATATTCATGCTGTCCATTTATTTGTTATTATTACTACTTTATATATTATTGTTTTATTTTATCTTTATTCATTATTTTATTTTAATGTCATTCTTATTATTTTATTTCTATTCGTTTTCTAGATTTCTAAAAAACATTGGGGATAATTGTGACAGAAATAAAACCCCATTATAAGTGTACTGTACACTATCATAATTATTATTATTAATGTTTATAGATGTCAAGTTAAATTAGTCAAGACTTTTGATTACTCAAATTGATTTTAACCAATCCAGAACCATTAGAAATGAAAATTAACATATTTCAGTTCATGTTTGAGCATGATCCCCTTTATACATTATTATGCATAGATGACTTGAGGCTGATTACCTGAGTAAATCACCAGTAAATGATTTAATGTATGTATTAATGTACGTGGTCTCTTCTATATCCCATTGAATTTGCAACAAACTTGATGCCTCAGGAAAGCGCCTGTATTTTATAAGAGACCCTGCCTTTTACTCGAAAGTAACACCGTGTTTTAAGCCAACAGAGAGAGCCTGGCGTGCTGATGTTCCCTAATAAAATGTTTTATCGATACACTCCGAAATGTAAAAAAATAAGCAGTGGATATTATGATTAATATTTTAAAAGCAGCACACTGTGGAGAGACCTCTATGGCCAAACTTCAGAGAAGTGCACTTCCATCAGCTCTAACTCCACCAACCTTGTCTGCGAAGCCATTGCCTTTAAACAGAAGACAAATGGTACCACTTTCCTCTGTATGTTCAACAGCGTTAGTGCGCAGAAAGGGGCATCGCAGTCTTAAATGTAGTTGAGGATTTTCCTGTGGATTCTTCTAGACTGAAACATCCAGAGGGAGATGAACAATAATGAGGTAAAGAAGTCCTTTGACCTTGATCACTGGGATGATCACAACAGATTAATACTAAAAAACTGTGGTGGAATCTAAAATTGTAGACTTGAACCAATTCAACGCAACAAAATACGGCAGAGTTTAGCCACGACTCTGGGCTCTGTGCCATGGATTCCAAATGAGTCAAACCGTGCATTGTAAATAATTTATGAATGCAATAATCTATTAGGGAAAAAAAGTAATGGATTGCTTATTACATTTCTCACATGATCGCTAAAAAGATTGCGCTGGCAAAACTAGAGAGAATGCAATTAGCACGGTTACAACTTATCTACAAAACATGACTAGACAAGGAGCTGAAGTGTTTATTTCCCTGCCTCTCCAGTGCAGTTTCAATTCCGTGGCACAAAATCTTGACATGTTATGTAACTCACTAGGGATGCATAATATGTCGATATAATATCAGTTACTGGCCGATGCGACGGCTTTTTTAATGATTGATCAAATAGATCTATACTGGATTTAATTCAGGCTGTACAATGGAGTATCTGCCTGTTTTTACATTTAGATTGTAAATTTAGATTACTTCAAAACTCACTTTGACTAATTTAATTATCTTTAAAAGCATTATTCATTTAGAAATACTATTAAATGTTAATTGAATATTCATTTTTCATATTATGAAGCTGTAAGGCTTAAATTTAGATAACTAAAACCCTTTTACTGTCGCATTGATCCATAAAACTATTGCTGTTACATACATTTTTCAACTCAAAAATACAATAGCTCAAAAATTCATTTGCATTTACTTTAGCTTACTTTTTTTTACTAAACTACAATTGAATCAAACATTGTTTATTCACACTTATATCCAAACCTCCATGACAGTTCTTCCTATGCAGAAAATAACAATTAAACAAAAAACAAATTGGAGAAACAAAATGATGATAAATAATAACATTTTATTAAACAATTTAAATAAATACAATTTCTTAGTATTTAATAGAAGACAAACAAATAATGATAACTTGTGTGAACAGATCCTTTAACGTCTGCTTTCTTGATAAATCAAGCAACAGACCTTTCCTTCTCTTCTATTCAAACTGTTATTTTTCCACTGCTTAAAACTGGCAGCAAACTATAGAACAAAACTGAAGTGTATGAAATTCTAATGAAAAACTATTAGAGTTTTTTAATACAAATCAGATTATTTGATAGACTCAAATCAAATAGAGCGAGTGCTGCTCTTAGTAATATTGTCTTTTAACCCTGCACTGAAGCAATAACTTGCTCTATTACCCTCACATGAACCAGCGCAAGCAGAAATGATTGAACTCAGCAGGATAGATGCTACTCTCAACAGACGACAAAGAAGAAAAAGAAAAAAAGACTGAATCCGGGAAGATCACAGCAATCATCACTTGATCCTACATCGATCCAGTATTGTAAGTTTCATTTGTTTGCCATCAGAAGAATCCAAATAACCCATCTGTACCTCAGAAGAATATTGATCAGGTGGATTCGAGCAGATGCAAGCGGTCTCAAAAATGGCAGCAGTTCTGTGAAAACAGCCTTCGCAAACACTTATAGAACAGAAAAATTATTTCTGGTAAATACGGCAAAATAGGATTCTGAAAACACTGCAGTACAGTGGAAAACAGAGCTGCCACATGATCAGGGATGTCATCAAAAATCTCCCTCAGTGATAAGACTGCTCGGCTTGAATATAGAAGTGAAAACAAGAAAATAATCTTCATATATTGTGTTTGAAGCTTGTTCATTTTCTCAGTGTGCTGAGGACATCTACTGGCGCTACATCTGTTGCATGATGGCTTTTCTCACTGCAATCCGGTTCATCAAAGCTCTCAGTCACCATAGCAAGACGATTCCTCAGCAAATCAGTAAAGATGAAGAGTCTCTGCGGTTGATTTGTGTCCCGTGCCCACACATCTTGCCCATGTTCCACTGTCTAACTTGCTAAATGGTGTTATATTTCCTGGCTCTTTTTCTGAACGCACGAGTGATTGGTTGCTTGTCTCTCTCTCTCAGGTGAATGTGCAAAGTGTAATACAGACTTATGGCTGCCGTGTTCCTCTTCCCTGACATGGCAAAAAATCCTCCGCCGCTCCATTTATCAAAAGCTCCTCGCACTGGCAGCAGCTTTAAAATGACCTTCATTAAATTGATATTTTCCTGCAACGCAGATTGAAACATTCATTGTCTCCTCCTACACACTCTGACCGGCGTAACAGGCTTGAGTGTCAGGCATAATTTTTATAGCCTCTTTTAGAACATCGTTCATTCTCTCACAAGTATGTATATGCAGACTTTAGAGATTCTGCGAAATGTACATAATAGGCTTTGTTGTGCAACAGATCAAGGCTGCACACACACACGGCCCAATTTTTCTGTCAGGGAGCTGAATGAAATACGGTTAGCCAAGGAACCACGCTGGCCTTTTGCAGGGAAAACTGTCAAAGAGAAACAACTTGGGGAGGGTTTGTAAGAGGACACTCTATGGAAAAATGATGTGGCGACTGAGTAGTGGCAAGTTCTGCAAAAGAGTTTTGGATTTTTATTTTTGGATGAGTTTTGGATAATTTAACTTTTCAATTAAAGGGTTTAGTTCACCAAAAAAATCTAAATTTGATGTTCATTCACTCACCCTCAGGACATTTTTTTAGAACATTAAAGTTTTTAGCAAAATTGTTTTCCTTGGTGATTAATAAAATGCAAGACAAGTTTTTAAATTTGAGTAAGGGTGGAAAGAAACCCAGGAAATCCCCATAGTGGATGCTGAATAAAATAAGAGGTCCTCGTGGCAGTGTGTAGCACAATGACGTTCTTGATTAGGCCCATTATGTACTGGATGTTGTAATGCGCATACCTACTGGGATGGCAGGTACAGATGTTAATGACTGAGGGTTGGATTTAGGGTTGAAGTAGGTTATGTAGAAATGTAATGGGTAACGTATAAAATAATACAAATAATTGTTGTTTCTAATTCTTGGACACACATGACTAAAGAGACAATTTAAAGATGCAGATCTTCAAAAATGCTAACTTTAGTCTGATAGCTTTGAAATCACATGTCAATTCCCTAAATGCAAACTGCAATCCAAAGACACGACTCCTGAAGTCATAAACGCACACCAAATAGATAACCATAGACAACAATATAACACTACACCACGAGTCACTCACCAGTGAGAAAACTTTATAGAACTTTCTAATACTACAATTCCAAACTGACAAATTTTGAAAAGAAAAATTTAATCAAGCACGTTTTCGGTTGTGCAGCAAGCAAAGATTGTCCACTGATGTCTATATGGAGACAAGCATTTTGTCTCACACGAGAGTAGTTGACACAGGCCAGTAGGGTACCCGAATTACAGATTACATGAATGAGCCGCTTGAGCACATGACATCGCCACTCTGTTGCCTGGCTGCCAGTTTCTCCATAGCTGGCTATAGGCAGAAGAATGCTATTGATTTATGTTTTGTTATACAACTAAGTAAATATCAGAAAAAGGAGACGTAAAAACAGAAATATCCTGTCATTGTCCATATCCTTGCACTTACATTACACTTACATTAGCAAGGCAATGACTGGCGCATTTGTATGACATTCCAAAGAGTTCTGCTATCAGCACCACAATGGAAAATGACCGAATGATTGGACCAGATCGGAACGGAACAAAACAATTAAGCTGTAGTTAAGCTCATTCATAAAAGGAACACAATCTACATAAACTTTGTGTGACTAAAAAAATCATTTTAAAACATTCATACCCATCTAAAAGAAATACTGCAACCATGGTGTCATTCTTCAGACCCTTTGACTCCTGTAGTTCCCTCCAGCATGAAAAAGGAATTACAATAATAATTTGGTTTTTAGAACAGTTTCTGTTTGTGGATACAAGGCCACTTGATGTTGGTTTTTCAGAAAAGTTAGTGTCACAAGTATTAGCTGGAGTACCCACCAGACTCACTAGAGGGCACACTATACTCCACCAGACATTCACCCAGACCACACGTCCCATCATACTTTGCACCAGTTCAGACTCTGATTACATGCTGCATCTGATTTCAATCTGGAGACACACACACAGCTGCAGATCATTTACACATTACACACACACTATTTATGCACCTCAGTCACACTTAGTCATTGCGAAGTCTTGTTACTGCGACGTGCATTACTGAGCATTTATTGTCATGTTCTTGTTTTGGTTTTGGAACTGTTTCATCGTTTATGATTGTTTGCCGCCTGCCTCAACCCATGGATTACCCTTGATTATTGATTGTTGTTTGCTCATGTTTTGATCCCTGACCATCCTGCTTCATAAAAAAAAAGCTGCGTTTGGAACTCCACCTCCATTGTACACCCTCGTTTGTTACAGTCAGGTTGATGTGACGTGCTTATGATCTATCTATCTACACAGACAGGGTGACCAGATATACTGTACAAATCTACATTATGTTGACAAACAGTTTAAGCTGCCTATTATAATGTTTGGCCCAAACATTTTTTTTAATCCTATACCTTAATATAAAACTGGAATATAATAAGAACTAGAAAATAAAACATACATTAAAATGCATTCAGATCATTTTAATCAATATTATCTAAATGTGAAGAGACTTTCAACCTCCACAACAAAAAAAAATCTATAAGACAATCACCTATTGAACCTTTAACTCCTTTCAATGTGACAACTACTGAAACATAGTAAACACAACGCAAACAGCTGCCATATACACAGAAACATTATCTTGATTTCATCCAATAAAATTAGCTGTGATTTTTAACACGATTTTGAATGACTTGTCAGTGAACTACAGCTCTGTGTAGTAAATACTGCTTCATCTGAAAACATGTGCTGGAGGTTTACAAGAACTTACTTTACTGAAAAAATGCGCATGAAAAATCACCTTTGATTAATCGCCCAGCCTTACCTCTGAGAATAAAAAACCCTTTACAAGCAAAACTAAATTAATAACCCATAACTCCTGATGTTGCAATGTGGTTTTATGAAGCAAAATAATGAATATGTGTAGCTTAATAAAAAACATTTATTGTTTATCTGATTTATAAGCCACTGTATAGATATCACTAGAAACAAAGTGAAAAAAGGTTTGTGCTAAAAATCTGTGCACACTGTAAAAAATGCTGGGTCCTACACAATTCCTTTATGTTGTCCCAACACAAATCGATAATTTTAACTTAATCGTTTTTAGAAATTTAAATGAATTAAACACAAAACAATTAAGTTGTTCCCCAAAAATCTTAAGAATTGTGTTTTTTCAACTCATTTTAAATAAGTAGTTTGAACAAGCAGCAAAAATCTTTTTCGAGTGTATTATAATTAACACAATACATAAAAATAATCTGTAAGAAATACCAGTTTGCATTATCAAGCAGAATAAAGAAGCCGTTTTGTACAGCTAAAAATAGCTCAAAGCAGATGACCGTGAAAGCCAGAAATTTAGAAATGTCACTGCTTATGATTATGGGGGGAGAAAAACAGGTTGAAACATAAAATGTTAGTAAACAACACCATGTTTCCTTCATTTTCACATTTCACTTTAATCACACCTGAAATAGATTTCATTTAACTGTGCATGACAATTTTTGCACTTTATCTTATATATATATTTGTTGACAGCCCCTGTACGTTTACGATCCAGATTTTCACCCTAAAATATACTTTTACTAAAAAATACATTTAATTACTTACCATTTAGACTAATTATTCATTTGAACAACTCATAGTGTATAAGCACTTCCTCATTACAGTTAAATGTACTGATGTTCATAATGCTGCTAGATATTAAGGATATACTTAATAGTAAACTATTGCGACTATACACTAAAATTAAGTGTTACATATTACCAAACAGTCAACAAAAACAAAGATATAATAATGAAAAACTATCCTGTATATTTATACACTAGCAGCAAATTATATATTAATTTCTCTCTCAGATACACCGACTCAATTTGCTGTTCCATTTGCAAGCAATTTGCTTGAAAATGTAATGACGCCCTTAAATAATTAAAAACAAGACAATATCACATTTTGGCAGAATAACAACATAAACATAAATCATTTTTAAAAAGCCTGGGCAATGGTATCACATTCATTAGCGGCCGGCAAATTAATTATGAGTGCATTATTTAACAGCCTGCTAAGGCATAAAAATGGACAGCTGCCAGAAGTCACAGGTAAGATTTAGGCTTTGCACCTTCATCCTGCACTTTTCTAAGATCATTTTGGTGTTACTACATATTTATGAACAACCTGACAATTTGTGTTTACTAACACGATCCAAACATTTTCCAAAAAAGCATTCTAAAAAAAAGCCCAAAATGAAATTGTATCATGCTGTTCCAAACCATTGTAGCATTTTTTTCTACTGTAGAAAACATAGTGTGAAGAAAATTATATTTTTTCAGAACATTGGGTTATATATAACACTGAACCAAACTGAGTTTAATTGTTTGGACACACACACAATCTCTGGCACAATTGAAAAAAAATAACCAAAAAAAAAACGTGTTCAACAGAAGATCCACAGAATCTAGAATGACATGACAGTATAATTCTGCATTCATATTTTTTTAGGAGTATGTGTGTATTGCATTTTAATGAAAAACTTTCTTTACCTATTTAAAAAACAATACAATGGTGGCTCATTTTTCTAGTGCAATTTATATATAACCCTATACCAAATATAACAATAAAAACAAAAATCATACGATTCGGTCAGTGTGTGAAAAAGATAATATATAGCCTTTTTTATTATACATTGCTCTATTGTCTGCATGTTTTTTTTTTTAAAAACACCACACTCTGAGAAAGTTTCTCTGTGCATTTTATTTCTATTGATTTTTTGGGGTGTTTTTTAGGTCTCTGAATGCATTTGCATTATTGTCTGGAAATGCTGATTGCTGCTACACTTAAAGAGGTGATAAAATTGTCACGTTGCAAACCTACGCCCCTTCATTTCACATTTACAAATACCTCAACCTGTTAAAAGCCAAGGCACTGTTTTCTCATCAAAATCAATAAGTGATAATTGCTGTTATAACATATTTCCAATAACAGTTCAATTTCAAGTGTTGCTCTCATTCTAAACGTAAAATGAAGGAAGTAAATCATCTTATGTGAATTCAAAAAGACAAAATAAAACATATGGAAAATCAACTTTAAAATCTCTAAATCGCACTCGAGGTTAAAGCAACTGCAATTTATCCAGCCACAGCATGATACATATTCACTACATTATGACTACAATACTTCAAGAAAAAGAAACTTGTTTTTTAGCTTGTTTCCGACTCCACAAAAAAAACACTGCTGTCTGTAACAAATTCATTATGTAGATCATTTGTTCTGTAAAGTCACTTTGGATAAAAGTATCTGCTAAATGACAAAATGCACATTCACTTCCATTTTAAATTAGAAGGCTTTTAAATGAAACCATTCCAAATAAGAAGTAAATTGTAATGGCTTGCACCTTGCCTTTAGCTTAGTCTCCAACATTTTCTATAGAGCTTTCCAAATGTGCAGCCCCAGAATGCTTTAAGGGTTGTATATCAAACATGACCCATTTGACAAAGGGTATTGTGGTGATTCATAATCTACAATGGTCCTCAGGATATTATTTTATGTTATATATAATGTAAATAGTTGACAAACTGAAGCCATGTTTGTGACACTTGGCGGTAATTATTCTTTTTTTTGGACCTCCACATCTAGTTCTGTCATATTTGTGAGGTTTTTTAATTGGAGCATTTCTTTCCTACATAGTTTTCAAACATGGCAAAACAAGAGAGACACTGGTTTTAGTGCTGCTGAAATTACACAAATGGCAAGAAAACAATGGCAACAATATAATGTTCCCTCAGGTTAATTTATGCTGTTGTTTTCTGAAATTCAATCACCAATTCCATCTTCTCAGTGTCTTCAGGAAACAAACTTGCATAATCTGACACAGTGACTGTCCTAAAAGAATAAAACATTGTGTAGTCTGATCAAAGAGACAGTTTGTCAAAACAAGAGAGATACTGTTCCTATTAAAAACATAGAAGTTATTTTGCTTGTATGCAATTCAAAAATTAGCAGTTAGACTTTGTGTATTTTTTTACTGTTTTGAAGTATTTTGTGAAAAAAAATAATGGCAAACAAAACATAACAAATCATTATAGATGTTTTTTTGGGGGGGAGATATGGATAAATGACGCAATTATTAAGACTTCTCGCCACCTACTGGCAGCTTTAGTTCATATTCATGGCGTCATTTAATCAGTAATCACTGTGCTACATAGAAATAATTGCACAGAATATGTTGAAAAACTGAATTGTAAATTGTACACTTTGTCATTCTCTTAGTGCATACAGCATTAAGGTTTATAAAACATTTCTGTAAATTAACTTTGCATCTCATTCTTCATCACTGCCGATAGGGCTGCATCACAACTGTGATTAATCAAAAGCTGTTACTTGTCATGCAAATCTTGTCAGGGAAGCATATGTGTGTTCAGCAGTAAATCTCCTCTGAATGCAAGAGGGCACTCTTGCACAGAAACTCCAAACACCTACAAAGAAGAAACCTAGAAAATCCCTATAGTGATTGCACAAGATTCAACTGCTTTCACTGATTCAATGTGACAAACAAACACACGACTACTAAATCATCTTACAGAACGATTTATTTTAAATACTTGACTAAAGTTATGAAGTAAACTTGGAGTGAGCTTGGAGTAAAAATGTGGTTAAATTAGAACTTTCATGTGTTTCCAGATGTAGCAGCAACACAGAGCCATAGCTCACCGAGAAGCATGTGTGTCATTATCACAGAACAATTATCTTCAATTTCATTATCGCCCGATTAACTAATCAGTAGTTAACAGTAGTTAATAGCACGAATTGAGACCTAAAACAAAGTGTAACCTAAAACAAAAATGTAATGTAAACTGTTATTCAATAGCTCTAAAGCATACTTTACCCTTTAAAAAATGTTTTATGATAAATGATAAAAGTACAGAAAAACTGATCAAACACAGAATCAAATTGAGATGATAATGCAGGTCCTTTAATAAATTGATCACTTGATCACAAATAGTACCAGATAAAATGCCATCTGAAAAGGAAAATATGAAGAAAAAGCATCAAATATACTGAATGAGTATAAAAGAACAGGAAATCTCTGTATTTCCACTGCCTCCTCACCTCGCCCCATACAACAACTGCTCATCACACGCGTCACAACATTTGTGAGAAAAAATACCTGATAAAGTGAAAAACACCTTATGAGCGAACTCTCAAAAGACAAGGATTGATCCATAGAGATGCCACCCTATCGTCTAGCAGCACAAAAACATTACCTGGAGTGCCAGTAATCTTCTGGTGGAGGCATAAATGATTGTGCCAAGCGTAGGGGAGGTGGGAGCCACTTGTTACGGTATTGTCTGATGGCAAATGGATGACTCCATTCCTATTCAGAATATGTTTCTCCCAGTTTGTTAATGAAGACTTCTGGGACGGCGGAGTGGAAGAAAGGGAAAGCGTCTCAAAATCTCCACAAAAAACATAAAATAAAATAAGAACTTGAATTTAATTGGTATAGACTGTAAAGTGGAGTGAAGTAGGATAGAAGCAGCTCGCTTCAAGGCCATTTGAATTTGTGCCTGGGCTGTCGAGACTGTGAAATATTAATTGGTTGTGGGTGAGTGGGAGCAAATGGCAGTTTCTGAAGGCGGCTACCAGAGTAAAGAGAAAAATCACACGCTTGGAAAGACACATCATGTAGCGGCGCAGACGTGATCATAGAACGGTCAGGTTCATCTGGACATTGGAGCTTCCTGTGATTCAGAGGAGATAAAGTACAGTGAGGTGTTATTGTGCAGTAGACAGTGCTTTTCCTCTTCCTGAATGGTTTGAGCTCTTTCAACACTGCTGTTCTACATTAAGTTCCTGGTATGGTAAAACTTTGCAAAAAGCATCAAAGCATGGGTGAATGAATGAATTAAGCAACTGAGACTAAATAAAATGCAAGTGCTTCACAAGGTCAATGTTTTGAGATACTATTTTATTTACATGTAAAATGTTCCCTTTTGTATTTTTTTCTAATGCAATTACATAAAGCATGCACACAAAGATTTTTATTTTAAACATTTTTAAGCTTCACCAAAATCTGTCACACTAAATTAGTTTGTGTTAATGTACACTGTAAAAAATGCTGATTTGTGTTGGGACAACATAAAGGAATTAACATTTGTTTTCACAAATTAAGGTGGGTTGAACATCAAACAATTAAAATATCTCAAGAATTGTGTTGTTTCAGCTTATTTTATTAGTTTGAACTAATTAGTAGAGTGTAAATCAGTTTAGCAATAGTTTAACTGAATCGTATAAAATCTTGTCAGCCATATTTAAAACAAAAATGATTTAATAAAATTTAGCATGATCACATAACAGATCAAAATAAGATTATCAGTTCATTGACAATAATTTGTTACACTGAATAAAGTTTTCCCTTTACTAATACTGTTACTGCTGATTCTGAATGACAAATCATGTCAGTATGATCAAGCTGTATGGTGTGGACTTATATTTTTCTGCATGCTAAAGGTGAGCTACATCATTGAGAACTCCATGGCAAAAGCATCAGAACGTACACTGAAAAAAATTATTTCTGCAAAATTGCTGCAAACAATTTATGTCTGTTGAATTTAAACAAGTTAAATTTACTAATGTTCAACTTAATTTTATTGTTTAAATTCAGCTCAAATAAATTGTTTACAACCACTTAATTTAAGTAAATCCAAGGAATCATCTTTGAATCATTTTTTTCAGTGTACTGCATCACTTAATGTATTGTCTACAGCTGAACAGAAACTTGGCATAAAGGTATGTGAATATTCAAGACTGTGTTATGATCATTGTGAGCCTTTGGCCTTGATTATTTATATTTATATTGTGGACTAAGTTGTAAATAAACTAAAGACACAAAGAAACTCATGGTCTAGTTCTCACACACACTGATAGCCCATTAGAGGCCGGTCTTTGTCAAAGAATTGCCCATCAATATTCATGACAAGCACCCTCCCATGCATACTGTTTTAAAAAAAAACAATAAAGTGTCTTGCCATATGTAAATCAATATATTGTTTGAAGTGAATGAGTAAACGGAGTGAGTTTTAGATCATTTTGTGGCAAAACTCTAAACTTTATCAATTAGTTAGCAAAAGCTGTATATTTACATATTTATTACTTTCTGTTTTTTATCTTGTTTCAGTTGCTTTTTTAAAGTAAAAAGTAAAACAAAAACATGCATATCCATATTTTTCTAAAAATAAAACATCATGTATACATGCTGGTTGAATATTATTGTAGCGCAGTTTGTGCTACATACATTGTCATCAGACTTTAGCTTTTAAAGGAGACCTATTATGCAAAAATCACTTTTATAAGGGGTTTAAACACAGATGTATGGCAACAGTGTGTGAATATAGCCAGCCTCTAATGGTAAAAATTAAATAATAAATTTTTTTATAATCACACTTGATAAAAAATTGTTCCTGCAGAAACACTTCGATTGACATTCTTCCTTTGTACATATCATCAGAGGGGGAAAGCCCCGCCCCCAGAAGTAATGATCTCTCCCCTATTAGCATAAACAGCCCTGAGTGAGAAGCAGCCGTCTGTTTTCAACTGTCGAAGATAATGTCAGTGACTAAGAGGATATTAAATGTGGAGTTTTAGGATGCACAAATGAACACTGTAATCTCCAGAGACTGCCTTCTTCTGAGAAATTTCTTTTGACATTTAAAGTTTTTCAGAGAGATAACATTAGTCCTGTTTTGAATCTGCCGCTATGCTGATGCATAGGTGCTTTTAGCTCCACCCTCTTTTGAAAAGAGGGTTGGGAGCACAATCTCATTTGAATTTAAAGTGACAGTCACCAAAACGGCACAATTTGGATTAAAGCCTAAAAGGTGAGTTTCAAAGAGTTATATATAAACTGTTTGTGTGGTATTTTGAGCTGAAACTTCACATACACACTCCAGGGACATCAGAGACTTATTTCACATTTTGTAAAAAGGAGCATAAAAGGTCTCCTTTAATATATTTATAAGAAACTGAAAAAGCACAAATGTCAGGGCATGCCAACACTTCTCCAGTGCCCCAAAACCCCTCAGACCAAAGAGGGTTAACATTAATAGCACCATTGATGGCACATTTGTATTTGGCACTTCGGAAATTGTGTTGCTAAGAAAGAGGAGATGTACGCAGTGACGTCAGACCTGGCTCTATGGTAGCTCTCAAGATGGTGGAAAAGCAAAGCAGATCTTAAAAGCCTCGCCAGACAAACCATCTCCAAACCAACAATAGCACTGGCTCTGAACTAGCACCAGGTTTGTGCTGGTGGAAAAGGAGTACAGTGATTCCTGTACTCCTTTCGTGGCCTCGCAGTTTTGCAGATTTTGTTAGTGCAATTTGACATGCTTATTTTTTTCTTTTTTTTGCAATGCATTGTGTTCTGCATCCTGATTAGCGCATTGTGTTCTGCGTCCTGACTGACTGTAAACCAGTCAATCAATCTCCTCCATGCCGTGTCTCCTGTACAGTACAGAATGTGCTTAGCTTGCCAAATGTACACAAATCTTTGATTGCTAGCAGTGTGACTCTGAAGTGCTGTACTGTATATTTGCAAGTATTCTCCCCAACAAACCCCACAATGTCGACAAAACATGTTAGAGGCAGGTAGAGGCAGAGGAAGATGCTAACCATCGCACACAAAGTTGGACTTCTGGACATGCAAAAGGGAGGTAGAAGTTGGGTGCCATTCAGGGGCGGACTGGCCATCTGGCAGACCGGGCAGTTTCCCGATGGGCCGATGTACTTTTTGGGCCGGGCTGATCATCTTCTTATGATCTTATCAGTCCATAAAACGCTTAGCAGGCTATCGTTTTTTTCTGCCTGATTAATTGACGATGCTGTGATCTGTGACGCTCTGAGAGTAAGATGTTTTTTTCAGACAGACCGGCCCATGTGACATGATCTGCAACCCATTGGTTTTTCCTTTTTGACATTGAGCTGACCCAATCACAAACTCCTGTTTTGCGCAGCGCGTATGGAGAACAGAAGCAGCACACAGACGTTTGCCTTTCACATGGGCTCCGTCTGCAGCATGCAGCGGTTGTCTATCTAGTTACCTATCTATCTATATAAATACACTTTTTATTTTTACTTTTCATCTGCACCAAGTCAGATGAAAGTTGGCAACTTCCTCCCATGCTGTTTCCTTAACCTACAACTCTTTATTTTACAAATTATATAGATCCTAAAGATCTGTTTGCTTCTCACACTCTATGAGAAGTATCATTCATGTCTTTTCAGGTGCACTCAGAAGACAATCGCCTGTGATATTATGTCATTCTGTTTTTGATTGTCAGCATGATATAGTCTTATAGTTATAATAATATTTATACATGATCAAACTAGTGTGCAACTTAAGCAAAACTAATACTGAAATTGTTTTAAATTTGATTTTGTAGTTTGGGCCCAAACGAATATTTGTTGCATTTTTTTTAATTGTTTAAGTTTATTTAAGTGACTATATAAAATCTTTAAGCTATGTTTTGATGTTTCACTGTTGAGTTAAACATTTTAATTTGTGAAGGGTCTCTGATACATTGCTTTAACTTTATTTTGTTAATCAACATTAACAGTGTGCGTCAGCAGGCAGTTTTTGTTGTTCATTATTTAATATGGGCTCCCTTAAAACACACAGGCACACACAAGATGGACTTTCAGTGTGGATTATAATTTTATTATAATAATAAATTAATTTTTTTAAGTTTTTAATTTGTCAGCTCTCATTATTTCCTATATATGGCTTTTGTACTTTTACAGAATAGGAGTTGGTAAACATATTCAAGGGCGTGCACAGATGGGTAGCATTTTGATTGTATGTAGTGGGCCGCTCTGGCCAAAAATGCCAGGGCCGATTTTTTGTCCCAGTCCAGCCCTGGTTACAGAATAAATGAATCTTCTCAAGCAAATGTTTGGGCCTGAAAACAGGTTTTGATCTTTGGTTTCATTCTATAATAATGGACTTATTTTTCTACAAAGGTTTAAACTTTGAGAGTGTTTAAACGAGAGAAAAGTGTGAAAAGTGTGCCTGTCTGAGAAAAGTGTATAAAGTGTGTAGTGAGGGGTTTTACAGCCTTAGAACATCTAGAACAGGGGTGTCCACACTCGGTCCTGGAGGGCCGGTGTCCTGGAGAGTTTTTGCTCCAACCCTAATCAAACACACCTGAACCAGCTAATCAAGCACATACTAGGTATACTAGGTGTGGTTTATTTATAAACTAATTTCGAGAGGATCACATGCTTATGATTGAACAGGGCTGGTACCGCATCAGCTCCTTATATTACACCAATCAGATGACTACTGACACACTATAAGTAACCAGAGTTTTCCACTCCTGTCATCTTCGTCTTGAAGAATCCCCACTTCCACCCCTACTCCTCCCCTTCTCCAGATAGGGCAGCATGGCAGCCCAGTGAATAGCACTGTTGCCTCACAGCAAGAACGCCGCTGGTTCGGCCCCCCACCGGGCCGGTCGGCGTTTCTGTGCGGAGTTTGCATGTTCTCCCCGTGCTCGCGTGGGTTTTTCCCGGGTTTCCCGGTTTCCTCCCACTGCCCAAAGATCATAAGTAAATTGACTACTCCAAAGTAGCATCTTAAAACATACTCTTAGCCAGCTATAATCTCAGTACACTCACAAGCAGGTGAGTTCTCGAGGCCTACCTGAGCTCAAACTCCCCTCTCGCCCTTCTAACGGGAGGGAGCCCAGGGCTCGAGGATATTCTGAGCTCAGGGCTCTCTCCCGGGACAGCATGCCAAATACGCTTTATTATCAATCATCAGCTAAGTGTAAACTCTTGAAAAACATCCAGGCAGGTGTGTTGAAGCAAGTTGGAACTAAACTCAGCAGGACACCGGCCCTCCAGGACCGACTTTGGACACCCCTGATCTATAATAATTGTAAAAAATAAAGCTGACTACTTTCCGGATTTTGTCTATTGCGGGTTATTTTTAGAACGTAACTCCCGCGAATAACGAGGGACCACTATAGCGTCATTCACTTCAGGCAATCAAGTTCTGCCTTGCAGACCTTTATGCCGATCGCATCCCCATACTCTCTACATACTATCATATCCCTATAAAAACAAGAATGCCAAAAAAAAAAAGACAATATATTAGTTTCAAAAGCACTACTTTTAATTATAGTAAACTATTGCGGTTATGATTGCACTTAAAATGTTATTTGTGTTATTTATTTTTATTTAAAGTATTTATAATTTTTTAGGCAATTAATTGCCTGTCAAAAACATTTTGCAATGTTTACAAATTTATTACTCCATATAATTTATTAAAATAGAAGTTTTACTTCATAAAGTACAAATTTATTTCAAAATGCACATCATTTTCTTGTTCAGTTGAATATATATTAGTTCAATATATAGTTTACTTTGAGGATATAGTTTACTTTGAGGAAGTCCACACCCCTAGTACCCAAGTGTTGTGAATTAGTGGCAATTCCATTTTATAAGACATGTTCTTCTATTTGTACAAATATGAAATCCATGCAACTATTAGTGAATGATACCCAGTATCTCAATACGTTTATCTAATTAGTGACCCTTCATTTACAGTCAGCTCTCACAGTGGTCTCAGACTTGTCCTTTTGTAAAATTTAGCAAGTCAACAGAATAAGCTTGTAAAGATAACACAGGCTCAGAGCAGTAAGCATAAACAAACCCACTTTATTTTAACGTTTAACCCAGAATACATATCTGAAATATATCCAACTTTTAAACCGCCCCACAAAATACAGCTGCAGGAGAGTCATGGCATTATTAGACCTCCGCAAACCAAGACTACTATAACAATTCACCTTCCTTCAATCCTTTTATGTGTGTTTTCTGCATGCAGACGCGAGTTCTCTTTTCTCAGAGGACATTTTCTCAGTTTTTACTTTGCCTGTCACTTCTGCCAAAGTACATCAAAGTCTTCTTTCCATTAGTCTAAATGGTAGCCTCTCTGTCATGGTTCAGAAGTTAAAAGTAATGGTTTTTACGGGGCATTGAAAGTGATGAACTCATTACTTGAGACGCAGAGATGAAAAACTCAAGCAAACAACATAGATATTTGTGTTATTTGCTCATTACAGTAATGAGGAAATTGAAAATGTGCAGGCTTTGTGTTTTAATTTGAAATGGCAGGCAAACACACACACACACACACACACACACACACACAAACAGCACAATGCTAAGGAATAAAATGGGTTACACTGTAGTTGCTTATGCTCATTTAGAAAGCATTACATCAAGGTTATAATTCTTGTCTTCGATATTATTCAGAACAAAAAGGCTTTTATGTGAATAGAAATTCTGTTTTAACAAGCTATGTATGAATTTCAGTCCAAGTGGTCCGAGCATTTACTGACCCAAGGTAGATCAACAGAGTGTTTGCGTGCGTGCGTGCGTGTGTGTGTGTGTGCGTGTGTGTGTGCGTGCGTGCGTGTGTTTGCGCGTGTGTTTGCGCGTGTGTGTGCGCGTGTGTGGTGGGGGAGGGGGCCACACAATTTTGTACATCAATTTTTAAACAAATAAATATATTAAATAAATGTTCTTTTGTTCAGTTTTCAACACTGATCATAAGAAATGCTTTTTGATAGAGTAATTACATCAAAAGCACAATTAACATGATAAAAATGTCTATTTCTAAATTTATACATAGTTTCTTTTATTATTTATTTAATTAAACCTCATGCTTTCCTCCCATCCTGGTTTCTAAAGATAAGACATTTAATGTCAACAATATTTTTTAATTGATGTTTGGATAATTTTCTGTGATCTGACAAAGATCTGACTGTAAAAAAACACAGACATATCTACTGTTGATAGTCGAGAAAAACTGATGGTAGAATGAAGCCTATTAGAATGCAGTTACTAAGACCCTACAATTCAAGTTATAAAAGCCAAAATTGTGTTTCGTTCCTGAATTAATCAGTTTGTGGATTAGTCATTTGATTCAAAGACTCATTAATAAAGACAATGGCTGCATCCAAAATTCAATATTCTTGAGCAGTAATGTACAGATGTTGATTTTTCATTTGCTGACTTCCATTCAGGATTCCAATTTTAATCGCAATATACAAAGATAACCTAGAAAGAAAATAACACCTGAACTTTTCAATGGGATAGAATCATAAACTATTTAATAAAACCTATTTAAATTTTATGTCAATATCTCACACCCTTGCTGAGTTGTTGAAAAGACTACAGACTAAACTACACATTCCAACTGCTCTCTCTGGACCAGAAAAATAAATTATCCGCTGTGATTGTAGTTGTAAAAGGTTTCATACACATAACCAAATCACTATCATTTAAGAATAAGATCATGTGGGTGACTGAATTGATATCATGACCTTTTAACGGCTAATCGTGCAACTCTATTACTCTATAGCAAGTACACAAAAAACATTTAAAGAGTGAAATATTTCAAATCAAGATTGCAAATCTAGTTACAATCTGAATTTCACCATTCCACAGCCTACTCTCTGAGACTGATGACCTGTGTGCAGAGCCCACGACTACCCCATGGGCATTTTATTGATCTGTTCCAATTAACATTAGCATAGAAGCACTAATGTACAATTAACACTCCCACACACAGGTCATGAGCGAACGCCATCTCTGAGGCTAACTGCAGGTTGTAATAAAGTCAGCAGGCTATGAGATCAAGATATCTAGCCCCCACATGCACATAAACCTGCCCCATTTGTGTTTGCTACATCACTTTGCCCCATCCATAAACACAATTCTTTCTCTTTCCCTTGGCACAAATTTCCATTCACATCTATTCACAAGTTTTGAATTCCGATCTCAGGGTTGGCAGGATGAGAGGAAGGCCATGGCCTTTATCAATATTACATTTGTGAAGGAGATTGCGCTGCATTCAGTAGGAGAATAGATCTCAAAAGTCAATATAGCGAGCAAACGCTAACAGCCTCTCCAAGTGACTCACAATACAGTGCCTACTCAAGCGCTTCACTGCAGTCTGCTGATGTTATATACGCTGGTTGTTAAAATATAAACGATATGCTAGACTGAGCTGATGTTGCTCTTCTGCTTCCGGGAGTGTATATGTCTGTGTGAGTGCTGCATTAGTTGAAAATTTCTCCAAAGCTATTTGGCATAAATGTAATGTCACAATGTGACTCCGCAATAAGCAATCAGGATCCATGTTGTTCTCAAACATGTATACCACAGGCTGTTTATGTGCTTGTCTGTGAAAACAGAAGCTGTAATCGTGTTTTATAACCACTGAGCTGATCTCTGGGCTTCAATATACAGTTTCTGCTGGGAAATGGGTAAAGCATTATAAACCAGACCATTCAACTGTAGTAGCCTGACATGTTAGAAATTCTAATATTATGCTTGGAAAAAGTCCAGATTTCTGACTCGAAACCTTACGTGGACATCCTCAAAACCAAAACAGCAGAGATAATTTATTCTGTATTCACATTTAGACTAACCTTTACCATCATCTGACACAAACACTAATAATTAAACAACACTAAAGGTATTGTTTTGCTAATTTAAAGGGCACATAGTTTACCCCTTTTCCCAGATTTAAGATAAGTCTTTTGTGTCTCCAGAATGTGTCTGCAAAGTTTCAGCTCAAAACACCCATCAGATTATTTATTATACCTTTCAGAAGTTTGTAATTTTTAGCTCTGAGCATTTTGTAGCTGTTTTTGTGGACTGTGCCTTTAATGCTAGTCCTCCCCGCCCAGCATTCCCACATGCCTCTCAGTGTGCCTCAATCTCCGCCCTCGGCTGCCTCAGATAACAGACAGACATGAAGGAAGCAGATCTCACGTAACGTGTGAGAAATATTACAGTAAGAACTTTTCCAATGATTATTTGATGTATTTGTTGTGGAGTTGCAACGATGAGTCACACACAACGTCGTTACAAAGTTCACACACACACACAGATACACACACACACACACACGCACACACACGCACACACACACACACACAGTGGACACACACACACACACACAGACAGCGCGCGCGTTTAGCTTTGCACTGTTTTTGCACGGCAAATGTGACAGGATACACATTAATATCCACTGCTGTATGGATATCCGTTATGTTAATGTACAAAAATAAACCTGATTTAACGTCCACAACCCGGGATTGAAGCGTCTTCTTTAATAATTGTACTGACTCGCGGCTATGGTGATAAAGTAAAGCTGAAGTAAATCGCTGTAATTCATTACAAACATGCACTGTTTTAAAAACGTGTTAAACTTGTAAAACTCACTCTTGATCACATTTGATGATGATTGATGATCCTAACAAACTGAACAGATCTTTTATTCCTGGTTGCTTTGCACACGTCCTGTCTTGTTGATATGATTATATGCGTTACTACGGAGACATGTTAATATGTAGCTGTCAATCAATTCGGTGGGCGGGGAAACCGTACTCCTACGTCAAGTTGCGGTCGGCCTCAAAATGGAAGGGATTTGGATGCTATTTTAATGTCAGGAAATTTAAAAAAAGAGACTTATTGTCTTTGTATCACCCCAATATGACTGTGGACACACTGTACCTACACACAGTTCTGTCCAAACAACTTAAAAAAGATGATTTTCATCATAGGTGCTCTTTAACAATTAATATTAATTTTACAATGCACATTAGTCTTTTGTGGGGCGGCACGGTGGCTCAGTGGTTAGCACTGTCGCCTCACAGCAAGAAGGTCGCTGGTTCAAGTCCCGGCTGCGCTAGTTTTCCGGTTTCCCCCACAGTCCAAAGACATGTGGATTGGATTAACTAAATTGACCGTAGTGAATGCAAGAGTCTATGGGTGTTTTCCAGTACTGGGTTGTGCCTGGAAGGGCATCCGCTGCGTAAAACATATGCCAGAATAGTTGGCAGTTCATTCTGCTGTGACAACCCCTGATAAATAAGGCACTTAGCCGAAGGAAAATGAATGAATGAATTAGTCTTTTGTGATGCTTAAATTTACAAGCATTGCACATATAAAATGACTGATAATTAGGAATGCGCCGAAATGAAAGTTCTGGGTCGAAAATGCATTGCAGTTTACCAGCGTTGCCATGACAGCACTATATTGCACGCAGCAGAAATAAAATGTCCTTTCAGACCCTTATTTGAGTGAACTTTGCTTTTCCCGTGAGCATGTGTGGTTCATGCATAGATACATTTACGGGTTCAGGAACAGAATATCCACATAGCAGAATATAGAGCTATTCTGAACTTTGACCACAAGGTCCGTGCGCTTCGCTGCTCTTGCTTTTTGGTCGACGCAGCAACAAACAAGCCTTTGCATGGTGCAATGAAATTAATGGGTTTCATAGCGCAGCGCTTTCTGAGGATTTTTCACATTGCGCAGTGACTATGGCTGGAGGGAGAGTAAAACCAGTACACTGAACCCAGTGCAGCACAGCATAACCTTTCATCAGCTCATTTTTTTTCGGGAGCTTTTCATATTTGGCTGAAAACTGAAAATGCTGTTTATAACCAATACTTTTCAGTGGGATCAAATTTGGTGCATCCCTAGTGATAATGAAGCATTAACATTTTTATTCATTCATTTTATTCATTCATTCATTTTCTTTTCGGCTTAGTCCCTTTATTAATCAGGGGTCGCCACAGCGGAATAAACTGTCAACTTATCCAGCATATGTTTTACGCAGCTGATGCCCTTCCAGCTGCAACCCATCACTGGGAAACATCCATACACACTCATTCACACACATCACTACGGACAATTTAGCTTACCCAATTCACCTATACCGCATGTCTTTGGACTTGTGGCAGAAACCGGAGCACCCGGAGGAAACCTACGCGAACACGGGTATAACATGCAAACTCCACACAGAAACTACAACTGACCCAGCCGAGGCTCGAACCAGCGACCTTCTTGCTGTGAGGCGAACGTGCTACACTGTGCCACCATGCAGCCCATTTACCTAAGTAAAATGGAAATGAATTAGCAATAAATCATCATTCATAACATTAAACTTAGTACAAGCCAGATAAATGAGATATTAGGGTGGAGGACTGATTCTTAGATGCATTGCAATGATTCTGAATTGATTCACAAATATCAAAAATCAGTGATGATGCCAGAATGTAAGAGCAGGAACTCTAATATACACTCTAAATTTGTTTTACTTCTGTAATCCATTTCACTCTAATAAACATCAAAATCCAGAAGACGTGTCTGTAGCTACTTACACTGCAACTACTATCAGCTCATCCCTAAAGATAAAACCTGTTTAGTAAATATTTGCACAAACAGGTACAGTATGTAATACATTACGTCTCATGATATTTATACCCCAAAACAGATGTTAGCATTACAAACCATTGTTTATCCTTCATAATTCAGTTGCTAGGCTACTTATTCAACAATCACACTCCAATTATGCTCCTGCAATGCTAATGATAGTGAAGCCATTGTGTTTCATTACACGTAACCATCCAAGCACAAGGCGCCTTTATCAAGGAAAGCTGAAGATATCCAGTAGAAATACCCACATTTGACTTTGAATGGAGCGAAGCAATAGCATTCCACCAACCCGGGGTAAACCTATTTTCCCTCCAGTTCTTCTGAAACTGCCTTTCAAAAGCAGTACTCTATTTTAAAATATACCACAGAAACACAAACCATCCACAATTATGCAGATCAAAGTCAAATGGTAAATATCATGTCCCTCTCAAAGAGCTGTGCCATAGATCGGTACGGTACTCTCGCACCTTGAATATTTTGTTCGCAGGACTCATTCATCATCAAACTCTTTGAAGATCAGCAGGTGAGAGGCTGCCAGGCTCTTTAAAATGCAGCACTTGCCTCCGGTTTTGTCTGAGCGCCTGACGTCCTGCTTGCTTTTAACTCAAGCGTCAGCCTGGGGACAAAGCGTACACCTTTACATTTAAGAGAAATAATCCGGTGAGATCCGTTTTATCAACACCCATAATATAGGAGGATATCAATTTTCACAGAGCCCATGTTTAACTTTTTAACAGCCATTCTTTGTAAGACCTGAAGCCATTCCATTGCTTGCAAAGGTAATCAATAAAACATCTAGGCAAGCATAAATTATAACCATTAGTACATCGTCTAAACCAGCACCATATTGTTTAATCGTGATCATATAAACCGCACACACTCTGCCTAAAACCATGCCAGTCTTCAGCCAAGCCAAGGCTAGCAAACACCAACAGGCACACGTTTACTGACAAAGCGTGATAGATAAATAAATAAACAAATAAATGAATAAATTACATGGCCTTAGGTAGTCACAGAGTGTTATTTCTTAGTGCAATCATTTCAGTCATTTCTGGCTGGTAGTAGGGATGATTTATGTGTGGCATTCCAAAAAAATAATCACTTGTAGCACTTCATTTTTATTGCAGATTAACATGTATTAAAAAGTTTACCCATGAGAAAAACAAAAAGCATGTTCATACAAGAAAGAAATAACTTTATTAATGCTTTGGAGTGATAAAAACAAGCTAGATCAGCTATTGAGTGTAAAAAAAAAAAAAAGTAGCTTCAGATGGCCAATGTGGTATCTGCAATTTTAATGCAGACAAGAAATATAATATATATGATGGTTAATTAATTTACATTTATTATTTTTATAATACATAAATATTACTGTGATATTTAATAATATGATCTATATTTTTTCCTGCTTTCTTCTTTTTTTCTTGGTAATTTTTATTCTGTTTTCATATTTTTATTATTGCTAAACTTTTTAGGACTGTCCATCTCAACCATCAGTATCTGAGCAATTGGCACAGATTGGCAATTTTTTTCATTTTTTTAATCTGTCTGAAATCTGTAGTATGATGTTGTCAGAAGTTTTTTAAATAAATAAATTTTTGCTTAAAATAGGTACAGTAATACGTAATGCTAAGTTCAGAAACGATAACATTTTTGAAGACATATAAAAAAAATTCCAGATATTACAACATGATACATGTCCTTCACCAAACCTAATAATTACCTATTGTTTCCACATAAGAAACAAACAAAAAAAAATCCATAAAATGTGTGTATCAATTGACAATAATTTACATTCTACTGTGATGCTAAAAAAAAATCCAAAATAAATTCATAATGAAGGGCAGACCCCAAACCACACTACAAGGTTGAATTATGTGCTTGACAAGGAGAAACACACTGAAATCCTTAAACAAAGTGAAAAGGAGAAAAAGGTACCGCTGGGCAGTGATGTCCAAATTATGACATACTTTTGGATTGAGGGTTGAGGGTCAAATTCTCGGAGGACTCCAATCTGCCAGGTCTCAATTGAGGCGGAACCAGTGTCCCTGCTGCAGAATTACCCTCCAGACCTGGGCTGTCAGCCACACTACATTCAATTAATTCTAAACCATATGGAACCTCATTACAGCGCTGAGGTTTGGGAAGAACCTGAAGCCCTTCAGTGTAAACTACCATAACTGTCATTTTGCTTTCTGAGGGATGTCAAATGAGCCAAACCCTCATATATGCTTGTCAACTCAATGGTGCAGGTGACATCCGTAAGGTCAAACAACGTTCATATTGTTCATATCTCAAATCCTAATTTAAATTTGTACACAGTTTTATTTCCTGTGAAAAACTCAGTACATAGCTGGGCGATTCGTAAGATTATGGATGAATTTCAACAGTTTTAGCATTATTATATATTTATCTATTTTTTATAACAGGTTTGTATAAAAAAAATCTTTACAAATAATAACAGTTAGACATGCTGTCAATGTCAATAATATAAAAGTTTTTAACAAAGCACCTACAAAAGAAATAATTGGCATTTTCTCCTTTATATTTTTTTATGTTTATTACTAGTAGTACATTTTTTACTGTACCTTATTTATCACTTACCTGTACTTTATCTAATAGCATTTTTATTTTGAGAAACATTTAAGCCCAATCCCAATTCTACCCCTCAAACTGAAATTGGCGGGGGGCCATTGAAGTGACTGACAACTCATAGGAACTCATACATTCAAGCACAAGAAGAAAGTGCAAACCTGATGTAATTTATAAATCTTAGGATAACAGATATGATATTTATATTTCAAGCATTACCTGTCACCAGTGGTAATGCAAATCTATATTTGGCTGTTGTGTATGGCCGTTCATTAGACACAAAAACAGTCACTCTTCCACAGAGTATAGTGGAAACTCTAGCTTTTTGTTTCTTGTTGTACATATTGAAGATGTTTAAATTGCTATAAAAGTACTACAAATTATAGGCATAATAATTATTATTATTCTTTCCTAACCAGTTGTTGCTTAACTTAAAGTTTAACAGATAGGGTACTCCAGATAAGAAGACCAGAAAGCAGTTTGGGTAACTTTAATGACTTTACTGGCAATTGTTCTTGTTAATATCTTTCTTTTTTGTAAAACTACAACAATGAGGGAAAAGTATATATATATATATATAACAATATATATATATATATATATATATATATATATATATATATATATATATATACACACCTGAATATACCAGTTACAGCAGCAACATGGCCGCTAAAGCTAACACGGAGACCCACAAATAAAAAATAAAAAAAACTGTGGGCAGGAGGGGGGAGATGTGGCCTTAATAAGGTTTATTACAAACAAGCAGTCATGACAGCGTTCATGTGTCACAGTCATGAACTTGAATTGCATTGAGTCTGAATTGCATTGCTTTTAATAGGACTGACTTATTCACTTGAGGTGGCACAAATTCATAATTCAAAAAGTGAAGAACTGGGTTGAAATCTGTAAAGCGCTGCAAAATAAACAATTATCAATAAGTACTTTAAGTACATTAAATACCTAATGTGTTGTACTTTTTCTCAAGTAAAAATAAAAAAAGCACTTAATACCTTATATTAATTACTTATAATATTTCATGCATGTTTCTAGCATGTTTCACTCAAGTACTTGAGATGTGTTCTTCATGCAACTCTGCTGAAGTTTAAACATTTGCCTTTGTATTTCATGCATTAAGTGAATTTGTTTTAGATTTACCACTGACCGTTTCATATGTGGTGAACTTGGATTACAGTAGCCAACATTTGAAGTGGATCAAAGCCTTTCATCAAAGTTGTCATAAAACCAATGTGTATCGAATGTCTTTTCTTAGGGCAACTTTGAACAACTTTTTTGATCCACTTCAAATGTTGACTACTGTAGAGCAATCTTTAAGATGGTTTAGCAAGTTCTTAAAAAGACAACGTAGCATAAAACCATGTTTGTAGTTATGATTTTAAGATGAATAGTTAAATGAGAAAAAAAAAATCTAACTCATTATTTAGAATCTGTGAAACATTCTAGGTTTACTTTTTTGCTATATCGCTTAGCCCTAATACAGGAATTAATAGGGCATGCCTTAGCACACTGGCCACAAATACTTAGTGTTCACTAAACACTGTTTATTTAACTTTCGGAGCAGCTTGCCAAAAGTAACTTATACTGTACATAAAAAAGACTTTTTGATGAGGAAGCCTTGCATCACCTACTGTATAACGGTTTTAATGTAAAATCGAATGAATGTGGAAGCACATTTGGACAGCTATGAGCTAAATTGGCCTGAATAGTTAGTTGAATTAAATAATCTCTTACTCACTGCCATTAATATTCTATACTCAATGCATCAACAATTTGGTTACACACTTACATGTGCAAAAAAAAGATCACTGAGTTCTTACAGTGAAAGAAAAAAAAAGAGTAAAGGAGTAAAAACATTTCTTTGACAGCATGACCAAAAATAACTGTACAGATAGACTGAAGTTGGTTGGTGATTTAGTTAACGTCTGCACCAAAGAAAGACAATTACATCTTATAAAGTAGATGTCTGTATATCACAGAACACAGAAATCAATAGGCATTCATTATCCAAGACACAGGGGGCCAATGTCCGCGGGGTAAAAATCCAATCGGCCTCAAACCGTTACAGCAAAGGATTTACACCTCCTCATCTGGACTTTGAGAAACACAGTACATCACAAAACATCTGACAAACAAGACAACAAACTGTAGTGCTTCTGAGTTCACTTCTATATCATAATGCTTCAATTTGATCCGCACACCCCAGGCAATGTAGCAAGAGGAAAATATATTAAATGTAGGAAAGAGTTTTTATGGCTGCAAAGCAGAAGAGTTTCTATCGTTATTATAAACCGCACTAAAATGTCTCGGGAGTCAGCTTTCATTCATCCTTGGTGTTTTTTTTTTTTGTAAAATTCTGCATGGGCGACATCATCCCCCGGGATTTTAGCCTGGTTGAAAAACAATTAGTCATGAATCTGACTGAGATCTTGGCAGCACTGATCTAAGGAAATGTGTGATATCTGAGAAATTATGAAATCACCCATGGGTTTTCAAAATAGCTCTAATAAGGTTTATTAAAAATCAAAACCTCATCTGCCTGAGACATGATGAATCTCACCGGCTGCATTCATATGCCAACATAAAAGCCTTTGAAGTGCACTCACCATCCGATATCAGATTTCCTGTAGTAATATCTTAGAAGCTTCTTGAGAAGCTGCTACCTTTGTATACTCAATTTATAAGTGTACGTTTATCAATTTCAGCTTTAGAAGATTTTGTGCAAGATGTTTAAACTACGTCTGCAATCTCTTCAATTAGCTTGTCAAGAATAAAAAAATCTTTCTGTCGGACCCAATTTATATTAATAATCCGCTCTTCATAATCTTTTCTCGCAGATTGCTTTCTTCTGTTGATGAGTAATTTATTACTGTAATTTATTTTAAGGTAAATAAGCACAGCTAATAGAGACAAGAGGGAGTTTTGTTTAGAAAATTCAGCAACATGAGACTCTTTACTTCAGGTTCTCTATCTCTGACACCTTTAATAGCGGGTCAGCTCATGAACATGTTTGTGTTGCCCTCTGTCTCCAATCCTGCAAGGCCACAGACCCAAGTAATGAGATGGATATCCCATCAAACTGTGCTGACTTCAATTCGGTAGGGTGGGAACACCCCAATAAGGTTTCTACAAACTATTCACTTCAATCTCCGGCAGCCATTTCCAACTTATCAGGAGCCATTACCTGCCTGCTGCTCTGAAGGGTCAAGGACAAGCAAAGAAACATTGCTTGTTTATTCTATAAGGGCAACCAATAAAGCAGAGCTGCTGGCAGTCTCTGTTCGAGTTTGAGAAAGAAAAAAACCTATTTAAAAATCAAAGCAGTTTTCAGATTTACCTTTTTTGCTAAATACGGTAGCACACTATACACTGTGGTGAGAAATATAATGATGTTAAAGGGACAGTTCATCTAAAACTTAAAATTCTGCTACAGTTAGCTTACCCTCATTTCATTCCAAACTTGTATGACTTGGGGTTATCAAGTGCAATAATTCACAATCTTGTGAGAAAGTCTGCATAGACAAACTCCTCTCAGACAGAATCTCACATTCAGCTCTCTTCTTTTGTGTTATATTATGCTTGAATGGTCAGATACACACAGAACTATTTACTAATATCTGTATTCACGTAAACATAGTCGGTTATGTAAAGTAGTTTGAGAAACAAATCAGTGTGTAATATTATAATCAAAAGTAAT
The DNA here is from genome assembly GCA_903798115.1 of Danio jaintianensis. NCBI lineage: Eukaryota > Metazoa > Chordata > Actinopteri > Cypriniformes > Danionidae > Danio > Danio jaintianensis. Next base: position 3,149,959 of record CAIGQV010017602.1, on the reverse strand, counting down.
GCTAAGCAGGGCTTGCAAAATCCGGTAGCCCGACATCCCAGGGCTATTGTTTTTTCAGTCGGGCTACCTATCATCTACACCATGCCCGGCAGGAATAGGGAATAGCTCAGTGTTTTGATTTGATTACATTTTTTAAATTTTGTAATTTATTTAACTTGAATGCTTTAGTAAATGTAATATTTCTTTACATTATATTTTTTACATAATTACAGCATATTACATTTGTTCTACTGCTTTTAGTAAACTGGAAAACACATAAAACTGGAATACACGTTTTTTTTAACTATCCAAAAAATTATACAATACTTTTGTGATTTATTTAACCAATACTAACCATGCAAATAAAGGCCGTCCATTAGTTCTCTAAACTCAAAAAATAAAATGTCATTTTTAAAGGACAATACTGCACTGCAAAAAAAATGTTTTATAATGTATTTACTGTACAATACTTGTATAGTATTTACAGTTTGACATGTACTAATGCATTATTAAAATTAAAAGTTATGCTTGTTAACATTAAAGCTCTAAGTTTAACATTACCAACAATAAGCAAAAAAAATTTCATTGACTTGCATTAACAAAGATGAAAAAATACTGTAATGTATTGTACGTCATTAGTTCATATAGGTAAATGTACCAACTACAACATTACCGTCAGCTTTTAAGTGTTTTAATTGCAACACCAAAAAGTAAGTAAAGGAGGAAAACAGAGTGATTCTGCTCCTGTAAATGTTTACACTATATATTAACAAGTGTGGCAAATTACATATTTACTTGCATATACATACTGCATCACATTATATCAGATGCTATTTGTTATAGCCTTCTAAGGCCTCGATCACACCAAACACGCTTTTTGCAATGCAAGGTGCTCTATTTGAATGATTTTCTAATAGCAGCTAACGTTTTGCACACTTCTTATGCGCCCTGGACATAACCGTTTGCTGACCCTCACATTTTTGCCGCTAGTACGGAGAAGAGTAGTGGTCGCTGTTTTGAGTTATCTGGAGCTGTATGACTCATGAATCATGAAATGTCACAATAGTATTAAATATTACAATTATAACAATATCAACAGTCGCCTTCGCATACAATATGCAGCTGATTAGGCGGTTTTGTTGATTATGTCAAAAAAAAAAAAAAAAAAAAGTGTGTCTCGCATTCTCAGAACAGAAAAGCACGTTCGGTGTGATCGATCCCTAAGAAAATTTTTTGATGGCATGTTTGCCCCAAGCCCAAAGTTGAATTACTCTCATTTACTTGTAAAAATTACTTTTATTTGTAAAAAAAAAAAACTATTAAAAAAAAAAAAATTATATCTATATTTTATAATTATTACATATTTAGTAATACAAATTATATTTAACACTAAAACTACAGAGGCGGTCATTTTAACAGTTTTTAATTTTTGCAATTTAATTTTTGCAATTGAAATGAAACTCATATCTATAATTCACTGATTTTTACTTAATGTTTATATTTGCTTCTAACATTGTTATTTGATTAAAATTACAAAACACAAAAAAGTTATGATTATTTCTACCTAGAACTCATCAAAATGACCACATGCATTTCAGTGTCTGCTACTTTTCCTCAAGAATTTATATATGCGTGCCTCTGTTGCCAAAAACATAAATTTACTTGAGATATGTCCTTTAAAACAGCATATCCAGTGCCGCGAAAAAGCCTTCTCACCTGCTTGAGATAGTGAAAATGAAAGTGAGGCGCGGACATTAGCGGGACATTTTTAGGGTGATTACTTAATTGTATATGACAACAGACATTCAAGCTTTATTTTAACATCTCAATAGAAGCTTTGAATGTAAATATCACGTGACAATATGATGTCTTATATGAGAACGGTCAGAATGTTCGCTATGGTAATTCTAGTAGTTAAAAAATTCTGGTAGTTTCAGTGTTAAAGCAACAAATTTTTTATCCAAAATCTAAGCACTTTTCAAACCTTGTAAACACTAAATAAAAATTCAAGCATTTTCAAGTATTTCAAGCACCTGTACGAACCCTGAACGCAGGGTTTGTTGATTCAGTAGTTTTGATGCATCACATTGAGCACTTCATCAAAAGTGATGAAGAGCGAGATGGAAAACAGGGGAAGGATATTGATGGAAATCCAAACATATGTGGTTACAAGCGATGCATCGGTATACATGCAAATACCAGGTGGAAACAGTAAAACATCTCAGCTTGCTTGTGACCAGATGACTGAAAACATATGTTAATACCAGGTGGAAACAGAGCCACAGATGGTAAACACTGAATATAATGTACAGCATATCACAAACATGCATATTTACCTTAATGCAGTTTTCTTGTTAAAACTTCTCAAAAGGGAAAAGAAAAGAAAATGCGTCATTCGTCTAAAATATTCAGCATATCTGTTTACATTCACGCAGAAGCATATACTTTTAAATATTTAAAAGTTTGCTTTGAACCCAGGGTTTTATTGTATATGAAATGCATGTGCTTTTATTACTTTTTTCCACAATCCTCCATCGTCTGAAATTGTTGACATGCCCTTTCTCAACTTTTGTTTGCTATTCATTGTGCTGCACTAGCAGAGAATTCTCTCATGATCCAGAGTGGCCAAAAGAAAGAGAAAAAATTAGATCTAGTGGTGTATGGTAGCAGTAGCCTTGTGAAGGAGACGCCTGAGGGCTTTTCAGAGGAGTCCTCCAAACTTCAAAGTCTCTTTGCTTCCATAAGAAAGGCCATTGGGGAGTTGACATCAATTTTAAATGATAAAGAGGAGGTTAGGGTGGGAGTGAGTGAAAGCATAGCAGAATAAAAACCAAGACTCTTGTCAGGATTAAAATTAGTTGTGTTTGTACAGAGAGCGAGCTAGCTGTGTTTGTTCCTCCACTGAAGCTGAGAAACATGGACGACCCTTCTGACAAGCACATCAGCGTGTTCAGCAGAAATCATCATGAATGCATTATCAGCAACAGCCACAGCCATGATGCACACTTCCTGCCCACATAATGGCAGACACACTAAAGGAAGTGTAAAAGAATAATGGCTGATTAAATAATTATGTGACAGCAGACAGTCTACATATGCAGTTCACATGTTAAGAGTATCTATATAATGTCAATGTACAAAGAAATATATGCATATGTATAATAGCCTACATAGTGTATAAAAAAATTCTAAATAAATTAATTCTAAATTTAAGATTATATTTTACATTGACTAAAAATTCAGCCTGACAGACAGCATTGTTTTAGAATTCTAAAAACTGTCACAAAAGCTGTTTTCTGTTTTAAAATATAACATTAATTATGCTATCAATTAACTTGTGTAACTAGTTTCACTGAATGTTTGTTTACTCAATTCCTCTCTTTAGATTATTACTCTGATTTTTGTTGTTGTTTATAAGCTCAAAAATGAAGATTATAATATCATAATATCAGCTTGTTTAATAGCCACTGAATTAAAAAAGAAAAAAGTCTTAAAATAATACATCATCTTAACTAAACCGAAGCAAGAATACTAGTTTAACCTCACCCTAAAAAGAGCAAGACCATAAAGATTTATTAGAAAATTAATTTATTGCATTTTTGCTTATTAGGACACAAATAATACAACTTAGTCTTTTTTTTTTTTAACTCCAAAACATTTAATTTAGATTTTACTGTTTGTATCCAAAGGATACCTTGCCCCTTTTAGGGTTATATATTTTTGCTTTATCGTCATTTTATTAATTGGCATTTCTACAGTGTGTTTATTAAGGTTCGCTCTTAAAATGACAATGTAAGGACTTCATGAATCAAGAAACTTACTTTTAAGGTCCAAGTTAAACGAACCAACCCAATCCAAATCCAAGTGTGAACACACATTTAAAGGTGCTGTATGTAAGTTTGACACTAGTGGTTGAACTAGGTATTGCACTCCTGTATCAAAACACAGGCAAGCGCAGGTTGCCAGATTGGCGGGAGTGTGCCTGACTATCGAGCCTAAAGGCTGATTTGAACCGTTTTCTAACTAAAAGCAACGGCACGCGATAGAAGAAATATTTTTTCATACTAAAAGGAGGTTTTGTCCTAACCAACACCTGAAATTTCTATTTTAGAAACGGCTTTTATTTCTCACAGGTGAACAACAGAATAAACAGGTACACCTCATGTGCTTTATTCAGTGTTAAATACTAATAATGTGAGTTTGAATGCCATTTTATGTGACATTTATTGCCATACTACAGCAGATAGTTTCACCTCAGATCTTGAAAATAAAATAAACTATAAAATTGAACTTTAGATCTTTAGAACTAAGTGCAAGCCAAGTTACAAAACAAATATCAATCATTCAGCATGTACATATAATAATGTTAAAGAGGTTTAATATGTATTAATTAGATCATAAACCTTACCATTTCGTGAGTGAGTGCATATTCTGGGCTTCTGAATGGCTGTATTAAAATTTCTGTCGTGTTTCATCTGGTGCAAACAGCCAAATTACTTATCACTGCAAATCTCATAGCATGTTGTTAGGACACGAGGTTACAATGTAACCTGCTCACCTAATGTTTACGCTCGTAATATTTATATTATTTGCTAATTAATAACCTCATGTGGAACTCTGTATCTGCGTGTCATTTCGGAGTCTGCTACTGTTCACCGGAGGTCGCATTTCGGTCGCGGCCGCATGCTTTAAGAGCCTTCATGAATGAATGAATCAAATAAACAGTTTTCAAGCAAAGCAACCCAGGGTGCTGAAATATAATTGGCTAAACTAGTATTGGGTGGGTTCAAATAACCAAAACAAAGACAGCGTTCCAGCATGGAAAGCACATTTTAAAAGGAGAATATCTGACTTTAGCATTGTTTTTCGGATAAACAAGAATGTACACTTAGCATGTTTCTTAAATATCTGCAAACATATTAGGGTATTTTTATGCCTTAGAAGAGTCAAAAACTTACATACAGCACCTTTAAAACAATCCAGATACATCTACTACATTTCAGCAAGTGCAACAACAGATGTGTGCATTCACTCTGAAAAAAAACTATGCATATAATTATTCTGCACACTACAGCTAATTAAATACAATTAAGACCAATTCCTTTAAGAAAAGCCTGGAAGAAAGCACAGCCAGGATAGGAATGCAGGACACAAGAGGTCGTCTACCTGCGCAGCTTAGATATGCCATTTAATCTTGCCCTTCTCAGCTGACACAGCTCAAGGGGAACTTAGGAAGGCAGGACATTGAGGTGATTGCTACGTAGTATAGCCAGTGGACAACGGCAAAGTTCAGAGCTCATTTAAGAGACTTGGAGACCTTTTCACCTCGCGCAGTGCATTGGGTTCTGGATGACAAATGAGCTCCTTAAAGCACTATGTTCTGCTGCTCCAACAGTCCCACCCCCTCACTCCACCTTCAGCCATTTATCATTCACATCCTTGCCTCGCCAACACAGTCTGGTTCATAAAGAGTGTTGAAAACACAATGGGGAAAATACAGTGAGGAAAAGCAGAATATACAGCCTTGAGTGGTTCTGATTCAGTTCGATTACATGAACAACAATATTCTGATATTAACATGATTAAGAGACAATACTACGATTAAGAGTCTACCATGCAAGGCATAATCAATGGCTTGCTATGCGTTAAAGGATTTTAAATGCACAACACAGAGGCAAAGAACTACCAAACACAAAGCAGAGGTTGCCTCTGTGAAGTGCATTTAAAACCCTGTAAAGTAAGGCAAGCTGTTGGTTATCCTGTGGTCATTTGCCAAGGATTAGAAAAGTTAAAACTAGTAATGGCAGCACAATATTGGACTGAATTTGTTAGTTACAAAAAGTTAGAAGTCCCTGTTTTGAATCAATCATGGGCAGAGACAGAGAGTGTGTATGTGCGTATGCGTAAATTACACTACCATATACAGTATATAGCTCATAGTAACATGTTAGATACCTCCAAATATTTTGGAGCATATTAGCAAGTTGTTTGATCAGCACCACCTCATGGTGAAGCACATGTCAGTGTTCTCGAGATTACACAGAGGAATGAAGGCTCCGTCAACTGAGTTACTATGGTTACTACTAATGTTTGAAGGTAGCGTATTATTTCGAACAGTGATCAAAACTGACTGGACCTACCTGTGCACTAAACAATTAGATTGCACTCCTTATGTTGGGTTAACACCAAAAGTGAAATTATGTATTCACACAAGTAGATTACATGATGTCAATGCAAATGTGCGAACAGATGTGAACTTATCAAATGATGCTGAATGTGCGGAAAGCTCACCTCAATCACACATAATTCACCTCAATTGCATCTACTGTGCAAAATCAAATAATGCAACTCAAGCTAAAAATTCATTTGAGTTGAAAAACATCCCACGAGAAAACTAGAACTAGTGACGTGGTGCTCCACATTTGGTGTGAACCCAGCATTACAGCCAATCAAGAATTCTAACAGACTATGGAATAAATATAGATATTTGATTACACTGTAAAAAAATGCTGGGTTACACAAAATTTGTGTAGGGAGATCGTAACGGAATTAAGTTAGCTTATTAGTTTTTACAAATTTCAGTGGATTGAACAAAACAGTTAAGTTGTCCCAAAAAAAATGTAAATTGTGTTGTTTCAGCTCATTTTAAATCAGTAGTTTGAACAAACAGCAACCATCCTTTTTTGAGTGTACCTTAAAGTCACACTATTTTAGTCACATTGCAGCGCAGCAGCACACCTTTTGTCACAAGATAAACACCCTCGGAAGTGGTCACCAATTTGACAACAACAAAAAAAAGAATTATGGAGTTGTGCAAGAATTTTTATCTCTCTGTTTATTTATTTTATCTTGTCTGTTTGCATGACCACATGTGCGTCCACAATACAAGAGCAATCTGGTCGAATGTGTTTTTTAACCTCCTGTGGATGTGGTTGAAAGTGGACAAGTTCATAAACCACAACTTTCAAAAACATCTTAATAGCAGGTGCGAACAGGGACAATGACATTTGATATCAATCATTAATCATTAATCATTAATGTCCTTAATCAATCAACTATGACATGTAAAATTGGAATATTCTAAAAACAGCTAATGTAAACCCCCTTAATCATTACATTGACTTATTCACAATAAGATAAATAATTAGATTATTAATGTCCATGTAAACATACCCATTGGATTTGTCCAATAAAACGACAGATCTGGAACTGAACACACTGGTAAACAGGAGAAAATGAGAAGCTGAGTGGAGTGTGACAATTGTATTGATGATCTCTTCTCTCTTTAAGCAGAGAATAATGATGCTCTGATCAACAGATGCATTTTTCCGTCTCTCTGTTTATTTGATCAAACCTGATTGGACTGGGAAATGAATCTGGCAGCAGCTTTGAAAACAACCTGAAATAATTTGAGCTATTCTCCGGAGTTTCGTGAATGTTTTGAATGTGTTTAACAACAAGATTTGTGCCCAAAGGATATTTGCGTGTTCAATCATAAAATGTTTGTGTAGTGAAGATAGATAAAGCCTATCAAGTGGATGAAGCGTTCCTGTACATAATAGCAAATAACAACACATCTGCGGGTTCCTGCGAGAGATGAGAACGCACACTCGATTGTCTCCACAGCAACAGATTACACGTCAGAAATTTAAACATCTCCTTCTCTGTTGTGAAAACTAATGAGGGTGATTACACACGAAGCTGAAAAAAATGAAATGATTAGTCCTCTGAAACGCATAACAGAATTAATTTACAGAAATCTCGCCCGCTTTGAGCAAGTTAATTGCATCATATTTGAAGAAGTCATCTCATGCTTATTTCCTCTCGAGTTTCATTTTGGGATCTATTTTCATCGCCTGTCGTCTTTCACACTTCAGCATGACACCAATTATACCAATAAACAAAATAAAACTACAAATAATATGTTTGCAAATAGCAATACCAAGTGTCTTTTTGCATTATGTAAAACATAAGTCAAACTTCTCCATTTAGAACATTGATTATACTGTGGTACTGTCAGCCACAATTTTTAACATAGACCTGTTTAAAAGTGCCCTTCAATGAAAATCTGGGTATACAGTCTAATAATAAGAGATCAGTATATGGAAATGGCCATACGTTGAGCCTCAGACACCATTGCTTCCAAGAGTGTAATTATTTGTAAAATCAAAAGATATTGAATCAGAACACAAAGCAAACTGTTACGTCACTCACGGGCCATGCCCTCATCCTTTGCATGTACTTTAGGTCGTTCATCTGGACCTGAAGAGCAGCTGCGTCATCAAAAGAACACAGTCTCATATAGCTCTGAGATCATTAATATGCACGCCTTGGGCTGTGTTTGATAAGCCACAGCGTTTTCTAGTGAGACAACAATGATAATTTTCCTCCTTTAGTTATTTTTAAGTTTATATTTAAATTACAATGTATATGGGACTTTTATTTTAAAAAACGGAAGGTTCGCATTAGGATGCAAAATGCAGGAATTACAGATTATACATTTATTCAGATCAACTCTAAAAGAGGCATAAAATGTTTAATTGCATCTTTCGGTAATTTATCATGTTAATTGTGAAATTTGATGCAGATGTTTCAACAAACACATGTAGACTGCTTAACCGTGTTGGATCACTCAGCTCAACTGTCATCTGTTCATGCAGAGGTTGATATTAATTGCTGGATGTGTTTTCTTTGACATTATAGCTTAAAAATACAAAGCAATCTCCATCAGTCTCTTTTGTCAAGTTTAATTATAATTTAGCCTTTAACCACATCTCGTGAGCAAAATAGGTTAACGTCTGATGGGTTTATATTTGTCCATGTTCACCGTACATCATGCTGTGTGTATGTGTGTGTATGCGTGTGCGTGTGTCGGTGAGATCTGCACGTCAGAGCGGAGCTCATTAATATTCACAATACATTCAAAATATTCACAATCCATATATAGTCAGTTATGGACCTTCTGAATGTAGAGGTGTTTTATGGAGTAATAAATGAGCATATAAAACAGTTTCTGGAGATTTTTTAAACTTACCGATGCCATAAACCTACTATGTAAATTGTTCAGAAAACAATTTAACTTATTAAACCAATGCAGTAAATGGCACCTTTAAATATTAGCCTATAAAATTAAAAAATGTTTCATAAAAATCTGACATTGCACTGAAATGTCTCCTCTATGGTGTAACTTTTACACCATATTTTGTACATTTTGTTATTGTTTGTTTCTGCACCAAAACTATTATTATTATTTATTATTATTATTTTACAGAGAGTGAAAGAGGATAGGAAATTATCGTTTTTGCAAATATAATTTTTTTTTAAAAGATACTGACTCATATCATTTACTTTCGTCACTGTTATCTTGTTGTTCTGATTGATCATCTCTTGGATGGGATGGTTTTGGCACTTTGTGAGCCAAATATTCTGTATACTCCATTTTTGTGCTTTGCAAGGTTCCTTGTTTTTCTTTTTCCTTCCTTAAGTCAGTGTTTGAGATTGTTCAGGGATTTCAAAAATCCCCCAAGCAATTTGTTGTGGGATTGAAATGGTCTAATGAATAGGCCCTGACTCAATTAGACAAAAGCTGTTTTTCTTTGTTTTGCTTATTGGCCTTGGCACTTTGAATGTACATCTTGTCATCCAACATTATTAAGCAAAAACAACTAGGGACAAATAAGCATAAACAAGCATGTGAGTAATCAGTGACACCACACCTTATAATTGTGTCTCCTCAGCAGGGCTATCATTTCCTCCTGCTTAGTTGTAAATTAATGGTTAATCCAGTCACTGGCTAGATGCAAAACTCTGCGTCTGGATGAACTGTTTTCAAAATATTAAAAAATGTAAAAACAGTACTTTCACAAACTAAACAGTGTATTAAAATTAGGGCTGCGTGATATTGCATAAAAATGACATTGCAATATTTTGTGTGTCTGTGATATATATTGTGATATTAATAAAATAATACCAAGATGACTTATAACTGTATTTGAAAAAGCATTTATCATGTGAGAACTCAGTCATGAAGAAATTCTTGTTTTAATTGATGAATACAAGTAACACAAAAAACTCTTGAAAGAAAATGAAAAACTCTTCTTTCACAAACCAATAAAAGCGAGATTTGGGAGGAAAGTAAGGCTGTGAGTAGAAGGAGATCATTCTTTATTGTCATTACGAGCTGTTAACTAATCTCGCTGTCAACTCTTTTCTACAATTATACATGGGGGGAGGCTGCCGTAAATATTTAGTTGGAATGTAGCGTTACGTTCAAACTAAATTCAGTGGTGCAACACAAAAATATTTAATAGTGTGTAAGTTGTAACGTAGTGTCCCTTTAAGTCACAACTATGCTACGTTTTAACTTACACACTGCTGGTGCAACCGGCCCCTAATGTCACAACCAAAATCTAACCTAATATTAACGTCTTATGATGTTGTGCACCTGCTGGGTAATTGAACAGATAGAAATGGAAAACCGTGTTTTTTGGTTTTCTGGGGAGTCAAACAGTATAGAGGTACAGAAAGTCAATTATCATTTGTAAAATAACACTATCCATTATTGTATAAATAATAAAATTTAATTAATCTGTATTTAAGCTTGACACTTTATAACTTCTTGGTTTAAATTCGCTTGAAAACTTACACAGTCACAGGTCTTAAAAACATCCAAATTAAAAATCTTTCACACTATCAGGGTTAAACTTTGCGATGAGCCCACAAATCACATATTCTAAACTGTGGTAGTTGGTCATTATAATACCAACTTAACATTTCAGATCCTGCGATGTGACTATTGCAGATCCACACATTGCAATATTGATGCTGAAACGATACTGTATATTGTGCAGCGCTAATTAAAATCTTCTATTCATGCTTCAGTTTACATTACAAACGCTCATTATTAAACTAGATTGAGAAGTTTAATTATTTGTAAAGATCAAAAGATATTGAATATACAATAAAACAAACGAATGAACCCAAACTAACCATGGACTACTTTTTAAATTGAAAGTGAACATGAATGAATAATGAATTTAAATTAAACTAAAAGATACAGTATGGTTTTAGTTGAAAATATTAGGTTATGGCCTAAGAATGATAATTCAGTTCAAAGGGAAATAAAAAATGGTTAGTATAATAATTTCGTGGTTACGTTATTATTTTCATGCCTTAAGAATTTTTAAAGAATGAAAGAAAAAAAAAAGTCTGCTCAGCAAGAACACAACAAATATTGTCTGTCTGCCATAAACAATCTTTCCCATCACTTGGAATAATCTTCTAGAGTCAAATTTAGAGAAAACAGTCCAGATGGAACTTCAATAGTAACTGCTCTTGAGATTTCGCCAGTGAAAGTGTGATTCAGGTCAGTATGCTTTGATATCTTCAAAAAAGCATTCGACAACTTTACTTCACCTCATTCACACACAGAATTGATATCTTACTATGAATAATTTATTTTATAATTATCCAGTATAAACGATTACTGGATATTCAGCTACATTTGAAATGTCAAAACCAGACTCTTTTTTTATTTTATTATATTTCTGACATTTCTCCATAGTTCATTAAACTTGTCTATAGGATTCAGTTTACATTGCTCAATACTCAACATTAATCTGATCTCTTATCCAGATGCCACACAAATATATGAAACAGAATGCTATGATTATTGTACAACTAGATTTTGAAATACCTAAAATAATAATAGATTTTAAATAATAAAATAATAATAAAAAAAGGCTGATATTTTTTGTATTTTACTGATATTTCTCCAGTTTCATCAACCTTACTCTGATGTTATACCAGGCACACTTTGTACATTTCACTAGCCACAGACTTGAAATTGACCTTACTCAAGTTCACAGCCTTCGATCACTTGACACTGCAGACCTTATTTTTTTTCATATATCACAGCAGATAAATGAATGATGATTCTGCACTGCTGATTTCACTTCTCATTTAAAACAGCAGAGTTGGACACACATGACAGTATGGTACTTGACATGCTTTCATGAGACTAAATTCTTTGGGGGTCAACTCATGATGGCTAGTCATGAAAAATTCATGCTTATTTCTATATTTCAAAGGTCAAACATGGAAAGCAACTCATGTTAATTCACAACAACACATGAGCTGCAACGGTGTTACAAAAAAGGTATTCAATCCAAAATGAAAACTCTTTTACTCACCCTTATGTGAGATTACTAGAACTTCTATGTTAAGCTGCTTTGACACAATCTATATTGTAAAAGCGCTATATGAATAAACATGAATTGAATTGAAGATCCAAACCTCCATGAATTTCTTCTGTCTGGAGAAAAAAATATATATTTTGAAGATTTGCAAATAACAATTGGGCACCACTGACTTTCGTTGTATACAAAAATAACTAATATTTTTTCTAAATATATCTTTGTATGTCATGAATGTCAATCCATCTTGTAAACTTAATTTAATGTAGACACTACAATAGGAGGTTTCAACTAAGACATTTTTACATTTCACATTGTTTAAAATTTGTTAATTTTGTATTGACATGTAAATAAACAATAGCACATTTTATTAAATGCACATTTAAATGTAAATTAATAGATGGTCCACACATATTAATTTTCCTTGCATTAATTAAATTAATTAACTGATGCTTACTGTCAAGTATTACCAAAGTCCCTTTAAGGCAAGACATTTCACTCGGTGGCCATCTTTGAAACACCTCTTGGGCTGTATGCTCAGGCATTCTGTCTGAATGGGGAAACATCAAATTCTTCAAAACTGTTAGCCAAGCTTACGATTACATTACATATTTTGAATCACCAATAAAATTAAACAACAACTATCTCATAAGTTTAGTTTCTACACATTCAAATTAAACAAAATCAGCATTTTTTCAGGTTGCCCAAGCTAATTCGCATGCGCACTCGAAAGGAACGAGATCACGACATCACATTTATGGCCATTCTATACCTTATCATTCTCTGGATAATGCACTTCAGATCGTGCTGGTCTTCTGAAGTAACTTGGTCTGAATGGCGAATCTCCTTCAGAATTGACAGCGACATTTTGTTTACAAGTTTGTGGGTGTTTGAGTAGTTTCTGCTGACATGTGATGTGCATTTGACAGGACAGACTGTACCTCGCGTTCGTTTCATAGAGATTACAAAACCCAAAAACTTATAAAAACTTTTAAGTGTAGTTGGTTAATTTAAAAGTACAGATTTCAAGCTTTATTTGGATATATTTCTTATGTCTGTGAAGCAAGTATTCGCTGAGATTCCAGTGCGTTTGTTGACCACACAAACTGTCGTAAAAGCACATGTCTGCTCCGAGCTTCTCCCCCGGATCTCACCAGGTCTATATCGATCGATGTTTGGCTCCTGTACCAGTAGGTCGGGCTTCATTCACCATATTGACCGTTACACTTTTCTCCATTCAAAACTATATGAGTGACATGTCTTGGGTACAGTCGTGGCCAAAAGTTTTGAGAATTACATAAATATTGGAAATTGGAAAAGTTGCTGCTTAAGTTTTTATAATAGCAATTTGCATATACTCCAGAATGTTATGAAGAGTGATCAGATTAATTGCATAGTCCTTCTTTGCCATGAAAATTAACTTAATCCTGAAAAAAACTTTCCACTGCATTTCATTGCTGTCATTAAAGGACCTGCTGAGATCATTTCAGTAATCATCTTAACTCATGTGAGAATGTTGACAAGCACAAGGCTGGAGATCATTATGTCAGGCTGATTGGGTTAGAATGGCAGACTTGAGATGTTAAGGAGAGTGATGCAAGACCTGCAAAGAAACGCGTGCAGCCATCATTGCGTTGCATAAAAATGGCTTCACAGGCAAGGATATTGTGGCTACTAAGATTGCACCTAAATCAACAATTTATAGAATCATCAAGAACTTCAAGGAAAGAGGTTCAATTCTTGTTAAGAAGGCTTCAGGGCATCCAAGAAAGTCCAGCAAGCGCCAGGATCGTCTCCTAAAGAGGATTCAGCTGCGGGATCGGAGTGCCACCAGTGCAGAGCTTGCTCAGGAATGGCAGCAGGCAGGTGTGAGCGCATCTGCAC
>CAIGQV010017602.1:3114416-3125902 GCA_903798115.1 Danio jaintianensis | reverse complement strand
CCATGGGACACAAGTTAACACGAGTCTAAAGGCACAGGTTAACATGAATCTACAACTATAAAAAACATGATTTGACCAACTGTGATAAAACATAGTTTTGTCAGTTAGAGCTATTCTGAGAAAATATCAGCGTGAGAGTTTGTAGAAACGCGAGTTCACAGAAACAAGTTAACACAAGTCTATGGAAACAAGTTAACAGGAGTCCACAACCACAGCACACCATAATGTTGACTTATAAAGATATTAAAACAGACCCTTTTATATGTAGTCCTGAATAGCTCAGTTAGATAGGTTGATTGTTACGTGTGCTGAACCTTTTGACTATAGGAGTTTGAATCCCGTTGATGACATGTAAATTATAATTATTTTTTTAGATTAATTTTGGTTATATACTGTTCTGCTACACAAATATTAAAATCAATAATGTTTACAATGACACTGACACCAAGTAATAAGAATATTTATTTGGTATGGGCATGTTTTGTTATTGTGGTCATCAGTTAACACGGTCACCAGTTAAACCGCAACACCGAGTTGTGGACATTAAATCAGGTTTATTTTGTACATTAACATAACGGATATCCATAAAGCAGTGGATATTAATGTGTATCCTGTCACATTTGCCGTGCAAAAACAGTGCAAAGCTAAACGTGTGCACTGTATGTGTGTGCGTGCGTGCGTGTGCATGTGCGTGAACTTCGTAACAACATTGTGTGTGACTCATCGCAGAAAGGCTTGAATTAACTTGAATTAAGTTCTTAGTACTTCTCACAAACGTTACGTGAGATCTGCCTGTCTGCCTGTTTATCTGATGCAGTCGAGGCGGAGACGGAGGCACACTCTGACAGGCACATGGGAACGGTGGGTGGGGAGAACTAGGATTAAAGGCACAGGCCACAAAAACAACTACATAGTGTTCAAAGCAGAAAATCACAACATTCTAAAAGGTATAACCAATAATCTGATGGGTGTTTTGAGCTGAAACTTTACAGACACATTCTGGAGACACAAAATACTTATCTTAAATCTTAAAAAAGGGCTAAAATAGGTGCCCTTCAAAACAAGTATATAGTGAAAAGTATACTGTAGGTTTGGGGACTGTAGGTTTGGGGACTTTTGGGCCAAACCATTGTTGTTTTTTTAACGGCTCCATTCCATGCCATTGCTCCCAAGCTGGTACGGCTTACATTTACCACTGTGGAGCTGATAATAAAGCTCTTTGAAATGTAATACAAATGAGCCAGTCATTACCGTACAGCAACCATGTAATGTACGATAATGTAGGATATCAACAATTCAATCTGTGTATAATTTAGGTTAGGAGAAAAACGGGTAGCCTGGCAACACATAAGTGACCAATCCGGAAAGTTACTAGACAGGGCCAAGAATAGTAATTCAGTTGGTAATTGTACTTTTCTAAACTATAAACTCAAGTGGAAATATGTCCATAGCCATTCCTTACTAAAACCATGTGTTAAATTTTTTTATGTTTAAAAAGTATATATTTGTGGTTTGGGTGGACAATATTTGAGTAGATAACTGATAACAAAATGGCAATAGAATTTTTATTTTTTGGGGAACCATCCATTTAAAGTTTGAGCAACGAAAGGATTATCAATATTTTCAGACACTTTAAATGTAGTCTTCAAATGACAGGTCCAAGGACCAAGAACAGAGCCTTGTGGTACCTCACAGGATACTTTTGATCGATAGGATGCCTCTTCATTAGCTGATATAACTTGATAACGTACTGATAGGTAAGACCTAAACCAAGCCAATGCAGTTCCAGTAATACCAACATCATTATCAAGCCTACTGTATCTAGGAGAATGTCATTATCAATAGTATCAAACGCAACACTGAGGTCCAACAACACAACCACAATCAGACAATAAGAGCAGGTCATTTGTAACTTGGAGGAGTGCCGTTTTAGTGCTATGAAATGATCCAAGTCCTGATTGGAATTTCTCTAATTTCTCTTATTTCTCTTTCAATATTTCCTTCTTTCAAAGAATGAACATGACTGAGATGATACCACTTTTTCTAAGTACCTTTATTAGAAAAGGCAGGTTTGAAATGGGTCTATAATTTATACATTGTTTGGGTTTGGCTGTGTTTTTCTTTTTTAATTAGTTTTTAGGCACATGTCCTATGGTTTATACTGCTGTGTAATCCGTTTATACTGATGGTTTTAGTTTTAAAACTGCATTTTAGAAAGAAAAAGATCCACGTCCAACCCCCCAGCTGAAAGTATACCATGTATTGTATAACATGCACGGATTCATCATATTTGACTGATTGCTTGATATGCACCACTTGATATTGGCCTCAAACATGTAGTGAATGTCAGCAACCACGCCTTCAGATGTCTCCATTTTCCTCCATCCACACTGACACGGAACACCAGGGTTTTAAAACGAAAACTCTCAGTTTTTGGGGGTTGAAAACTCTGGGGTAGTGTGGATGGAAGGCATAACCATAGCAAAATTTATACGTTTTAAAACTAAAACTTCTTAGTGTAAACAGGGCCTAGGGCTGGGCGATATGGCCTTTTTTTTAAATCTCTGATTTTTTCACCAAAAAAAATGATTTACAATTTAAATCGATTTGCCCCCATAAAAAAAATGCTTGGAGTTCCAAGGTTATTAATCTATCATAATTATAATTAATTATAGCATAAAAAAATGCTAAAGAAAAAAAGCTGTCATTTAAAGGTCAAATTTAACAAGCTCTATTTATAATTGCATACAAGACTTTTATAATAATAATATAAATTAAACCATTTTATACAATTACAGTCAAAGTAAACTCATAATGATTGTTAAAAAGGAGACCTTTTTCAAGATGATTTATTTTATTAGTTTTTTCAATGAACATGCACTCAGAGGTTTATTCATTTTTATTTTGTGTTATACCAGTTCATATAAAGTACTCACATTAGGCTAGTGGGTTGCATTTTATTGCTTTTATTTGTGTAGGGCCGCTGCATCTGGTAGAGTGGTCTAGTGCACTGAGCAAGTTTTGTCAGTGTTGATATTTACAGCACTGAACATCTTTGTGGCTGGTAGCGTAATTTATCCAGAAACAGCAATGTTGGATTCCAGCATTAGATCGGTAACAGTTCCTTTCATATGCACAACATTTCTCCAAATTCTTCCCTGCTCGCTGCCATATTGTTTGTGTGTTTCTATGGCAAATGCAGGGAGAACTGCAGGAACCCAGAGGGGAGCGTCAAATTTTAGGGTGAAAACCAATTTTGATTTTAAAAAAAAAAATCGACGAAAACTTCACGCGCGAGTTAATCAATAAAATCGATTTATCGCCCAGCCCTAACAGGGCCTAATGGTGAGTTAGGTTAAGAATAGGTCCTGCAATTTCTGAGATTAACTATTTTAATAGTTTGGTTGGTATAGGATCAACTACTGCTGAGAAAGTCCATTGAATTTATCCATTGACTACAGTGCACTAATTGGAAGGATGATGTAGCAGAGAAATTCAATGTGGGTATTTTGTCTCTGATATCATGAATCTTGCATGTAAAGTAATTCATTCAGTAAGTCAGTTAGTCATTAAAAAGTTGCAAACACTTCTTGTCCTAAAACAATACTGAACAAGAATTTATTGTAAATAAATGTATGTGATTCAGCTCATCTGAAATGCATATGATTTAGTTCCATATATTTATGTTTTAAGAGGCTGTTATTAAAAAAGACACATAACCTAATGTCCCAAAAAGACATTATAATTTGAACAGCATCTATGCTTATGTTAGTCTGTTTCTCCTTATCTCATGATCTACATACTCTGGTGCTGGTGGTTATTTAAGGTGACTGGTCATGACTGGTTTTTCCTTGAGTTTTTTTTTTTTTTTTTTACTTTCTACAATTGGTGAAGTTTGTTCCTCGGGACTGGCTTGCATAGTTTGGGACTTGTGGAGCTGTGCATTGGTGAAGTTGCTCTTCAGTGTTAAGTATTTCGGCTTTCAGCAATGACTTTCCATTACACTGAACTGTACTAAACTGAATTTCAACTGTGAAAACTGGACTGAAGCAGCTTCAATTTACTACAACTTCATAAACATTGTAAAAACGCTATAGAAATAAAGGTGAATTGAATAAATTTAACTTGTCAAAGCCTCATATTTTATCATATTTAAACATACAAAGCAAAATGCAGTTGTTGTTGTTGTTGTTAACAATTTCATAAATTCCATTAAAAACCCCTGTATACAAAAATGATTGAGTGTAGCAAAGCAGGTCTTGAGATGCTCTACAAGAAAAATCTATACAGTTTACAGAAGCAATGTTAAAAGAGGTTTCTAGGGACACAAACCCAAATAAGAGAGCGTTAACAGGTGCACTTCACACATGCCTGATTCATTTGTTTAATGTGGCTACAGCAGTGTTTCTACACCCTAAACTGGTAACGATTCAGTGTCACCCTAACACTTCTACCTCTCTCCTTCTTAATTAGCTCACTAAATGATTTCAAGCTTAATTGGATGTCAGATTATTATTGCATGAAAGCAGCTGTTTGAGGACAGAAAGACGAACAGCTGATGTAATCTGGAGTGATGCTCGTATCTCAGTCCTCTAGGATTAGTCAGGCATGTGCAGTGAGGAGCGTTTTCACTCTTGTTTGCTAATGAATTGCCATGAATGCTGGTCATACTGTGAATCTGCGCTGGCAGCTAATTGAAAAGTAATCTCTGTTCTTTATCGTTATACAGCCAGTCATCCAAAAGACGTTCTTATTTTCAATATTCACAGCTGGGCTGAAGCCAAAGGCACCCTTTACTGTGAGGAAAAAGAGCTGCTGTGATTCAGGCTCTTATCCTTTACTTTTTTTTGGATTGAAAAATTATACGAATGCTGTCAATTCCATACTTATCTCAGCAGGCGTTGGCTAATAGATGGCTGCTTTCTAGAGAACGGTGGTGAGGCAAAATCTTTTATGATGGTATGAATAATTTTATGTCATGTTACATTCTCAGGAAAAAAAAGTTAAATCAAAAGCTTGATTTACTGCAACCCTTTATAAAGGTATTAACAGGCATCCTTTAGAGATAAATATGATACAAAAAGGACACTTTTGTACCCTATTTAAAGGGTGAATGTTAGTACCTTCAGAAAAGTTTCCCACAGGTTTCCTTTTTGCATCTGAAAACGTAGAGGTAAATATTGTAATATCTTGACATGATCCTTTTTCTGCTAGAGATGCACAATATATAACTGATATAAGCCTGGTTGATATTAAAGTTTTTAGTATTGGATAAATATATATGTTTACTCATTTTTTAAATATTATTACACTTAGATTACATTTGCTGTGATGTAAATCATCTGACTCAAGTTAATGTCTAAAAATATTAATGTTGATAATGTAGGTATATAAGTGCAGCATTTCAGTTACCATCACTGGTTGATATTGGAGTTTTGAATATGGGATTAAATAACTGTGCATGCTCATTTCCCATATTCATTCATTCATTTTCTTTTCGGCTTAGTCCCTTTATTAATCTGGGGTCGCCACAGCGGAATGAACCACCAACTTATCCAGCATATGTTTTACGCAGCGGATGCCCTTCCAGCTGCAACCCATCACTGGGAAACATCCATACACACCGTTTCACACACATACACTACGGACAATTTAGCTTACCCAATTCCCCTATACCGCATGTCTTTGGACTTGTGGGGGAAACCGGAGCACCCGGAGGAAACCCACGCCAACACGGGGAGAACATGCAAACTCCGCACAGAAACGCCAACTGACCCAGCCGAGGCTCGAGCCAGCGACCTTCTTGCTGTGAGGCGAACATGTCTTTTTCATCTGCATGATCCAGAAAAAAAGATCTTTCCAGGCTGTCAGAAGTTTAGCGTCCACCTCCAGCATGTTCAGGGTTGTTTAAATAGAACAACTTTCTTTTCCTCCCAC
Source organism: Danio jaintianensis (assembly GCA_903798115.1). Lineage (NCBI taxonomy): Eukaryota > Metazoa > Chordata > Actinopteri > Cypriniformes > Danionidae > Danio > Danio jaintianensis. Next base: position 3,119,965 of record CAIGQV010017602.1, on the reverse strand, counting down.
TGTAATGTTGCCCAGCTCAGCTTGTGGAAAACACTGCTGCTGAGACTCACCACGTCACCAAACTCAATGTGAATTTCACTTTACTCTTTCCAGAGACCTGGCTGGCATTATTTATTATTATATTGTTTATTAGATTTTTTAAAGCACATTTCAAACTAAATATGATAATAACATGCAGCCACACTGTTTTTTTTGTTTCTTTGTTTGTTTGTTTTACTCCGAATAAGATTTACCTACAGTAATAAGGCCCGGAGAAAATAAGACATATAGCATTTATACTTTTTCTCTCCATAGAAAATAAAATGTCACAGTAACATCCAACTCAATCAACTGTGTTTATTAATATCATGCACTTTGATGGTATCAGTTTAGTTGCGATCTATTCTTTTGATAATAAAACCCTTATATTAGCCTTCCTTGTGTTGATAAGAGGCTTTTTAAGTTCTAAGTCTTACCTTCAAATTGGTCAGAAAACATTTACTTGAGCAAACTATAATTTGAATTTAACTATCACTAATATTACTACTGTTATTATTATTACTGTTATTATTATTGTTATAAACAAAACAAAAATACCAGCAATTCCATGGACATGGTTGTTGTAATTAAATGCTGAATCTTTTATCAGAGTATACGCTATTTTGACAATACTGACCTAAGCATTAGAAGATCAAAAGATCATTTTAACAGGTATAATTAGAAAAAAAACCTTTGTGTGTTGCTTTATTTTATATACATTTTCAAAGTAAACAAATGTGCAATCAAATTAAATTGCAAAAGAATGATAAAATACATACTAGTCTCATAGGGCAACATGGTGGCTCAGTGGTTAGCACTGTCACCTCCCAGCAAGGAGGTCGCTGGTTCGAGTCCCAGCTGGACCAGTTAGCATTACTGTGTGGAGTTTGCATGTTCTCCTCGTGTTCGCATGGGTTTCCTCCGGGTGCTCCGGTTTCCCCCACAGTCCAAAGACATGCGGTACAGGTGAATTGAATAAATTAAATTGGCCATAGTGTATGTGTGTGAATGAGTGAATGTTTTCCAGTACTGGGTTGCAGCTGGAAGGGCATCCGCTGTGTAAAACATATACTGGATAAGTTGGCAGTTCATTCCGCTGTGGCACCCCTCATGAATAAAGGGACTAAGCCGAAGGAACATGAATGAATGAATGAATACTAGTCTCATTAGTAAAAGATGGATTAAAGTGAACTAACATGGATTAAAATCAAAGTGAGAAAAGGCCAGATTTATTAGTTATGGTGTTAATAATTAAAAATACTGCAGAATTTTATTAGTTATTAACTCCATTTAATAAACAATTACAACTTGCAAGATTATGATCTTAACACGTTATTCAGGGTTTTTTTTCCATCATGAGTTTAGTTAAATTACCTAATTTGAAAAAAAGCCTTGATGCACAGTATTAATGAACATTAGGTCTATAAATAGTCACAATATTTTCAATCAATATTTCAACATGTAGTAGGCCAGGTTTACATGTGAAAATGTTACTGTTTAAACTAATTAACTAACCAATTAAGTCTCCAAGCATTTAGGGCTATGTTAGAAAAACCACTGCAAATGCAATACGAATATCCAAAAAATAAAAAAGTTTAAATAATAAACAATTATTCACTGTATTTTGAAGTGCAGGCAATATCAATATTGTGCATGTTTATTATTATAATATACTGAATTAGTCTAGTCTCAGTATACTTCTAGGTCATGTAATAAATAAAAAAATTCTTTTTTTTTTACTCCTGTTAATATAACCGACTTCAAAATTCTAGACTGTTGTCATATGTGTACATCTGAATATGTTTGAGTTACATTACATTGGTGAATGTTGCTTGGCAACCATAAGCAAACAACTAAAGAGAACAGTATACAGTATAATGTTCTCAGATATTCTCTCAAACATCGTTCAGCTTCTTTTATTGTAAAGAGGCTTTATCAAAGTCCCTTAATACAAAGAATCAGTTCTGGGTCTGTTACTTGTACACTTAGACCTCTGCAGACTCGGCTGTGTTTACCTCTCTGTGGAAGCTTATTGGAGTTGTTAGCTTTCCCCGTATACAGCCCTAATCTCAGCCATGTATACTAGCATGGATGTTTGCCTGCAGCCTCACACCTCGAAAGCGGGAAAAAATCCTATAGCAGGCAGTAGGGGCCTGACCTGATTTACTGTTAATGCATTTTAATACAGGCAAGTCCCTGGTCTCCTGCAGAGTCGTCTCTGGGAGAAGAGAAAGAAAAGAAAAAGGTTGTGCTGCTGTGTATTATCATTTCATCATTTATTCATGCTGGTCTATAAACAGAGGGAGGGAGGCAGACTGAAGCGGTTTGGCAGATGAAACCTGAAAAAGACACCCATTAATGTGGGAGACATGAGGAGACTCAGCTGATGTCAGACACTTTACCTTGACGTCAAATTGATGATAAGGATTTATTTCAAAGGAGGACTTAAACTGTGTTCAAGACAGTTTCATTTCAGGCAGAACAGAGGAGCGCTCCGAGCCATGCTCTGGCAGAGCTAAAGAGCACAACAGCCATATTTCTGCCCCAACATAAAGAAGTATCAACTATAACATGAGCCCTGGGAATTAAACGGCACATTCCCAAAATACCTTGCTTTGATTTATAAACATCAACAAGTGGAAAGCATTTCAATTTTACAATGTAATTTGGAGCAGAGATTTGGAGCTTCAGGTGTCATTCGCCAAACTTAAGATGATTTCAGCAATGCGTTTGATGGGATGTGCGGACAGATCTTGAATATCAATATACCGCTCCTTACACAATATTGACATTTTGTTTTTTAAGGGATAGTTCACCCAAAAATAAAAACTCATTAGGAGTGTGCGATTTTTGATAGTGGATGATTAAAATGTCTCCACAATCTGCTTTTGAAGAAATATCGTAGTACCATGCTACAGTGCTCATTTTACCCATTGCAATACTAGCGCCTCTGTCTCAGTATATATATTGTTCAACACGACATAAATTCACATAAAATATTAACTCTAAGTGGTAGAGTTACACTCGCGGCACTTATTCATATTGCAAAAAGTATGTTAGTTTAGTGGGCGGCTCGGTGGCGCAGTGGGTAGCGCTGTCGCCTCACAGCAAGAAGGTCGCTGGTTCGAGCCTCAGCTGGGTCAGTTGGCAATTCTGTGTGGAGTTTCCATGTTCTCGCCGTGTTTGTGTGGGTTTCCTCCGGGTGCTCCAGTTTCCCCCACAAGTCCAAAGACATGCTGTATAGGTGAATTGGGTAAGCTAAATTGTGTGTAGTGCTGCATAAAAAACATATGCTGGAAAGATTGGCAGTTCATTCCGCTGTGGCCAGATTAATAAAGGGACTAAGCCGAAAAGAAAATTAATGAATGAATGTTAGTTTAGTCATGCTGGTTAAGTATTAACAGCAAATGCGCGAGTACACAAACCTAAGGAGAGAAAATAATCACAGGACAAGGTTATCTATCATCTGATCACTCCAAAACTGTCAAAACCACCCAAGATTTACATATAAACATATTGGGTTTTTGTGTCAAAAGTGAAAGGAAACAAGAGAAAACAGAGGTCTTAAAGGCACAGCAGACTAATAGACTCAACATGCTGTCATTTTTCATTAAAGGGATATAGTTCACCCAAAAATAAAAATCATGAGGCATAATTTGATTATGTCGTGATTTTCCTGAAAAAAAAAATGGTAATAAAATATTTTTGCCATATCGTCCACCCCTACTCGCTATTTACTCACCCTCAAGTCACTCTAAAGCTTTGTCAAACACAAAAGAAAATATTTTGAAGATAGCTGGAAACCGGAAACCATGGACTTCAATAACAGACAGAACAGACCATGCGCTGTGTGGCCATGCTAATGAAGTCATACTCTCAATTTCCTGTTTGTTTTTTATAGAAAACAGGGAAACACCAAAGATGCTTTAATAAGGTGTGTTTTATTAGACTGCACAAAGCAGCATTATAACAGAACCCTAAAATGTATTTAGTAATAAAACAGCGCTGTTGACTGCGATACTTTCATGTTGCGTCTTGCTCGTCTCTCATCAGCAACTGCTCCAGCAGCCTCGTTATGCTTTGACAGCTTTCAGAATGTTTTTGAGGCTAAATTCACATCTGTGAATGCTGCTTTAAATAGAATAAATTTACTAAAAGCACATAAAAGACTATACATATAAAACAAATGTTTACAAATCTGTATCTTATGGAAAAACACAAATTGACGGGCAATGCATGAGCTTCAGTTTGAAAATAATGAAGCAGAAATCTAAATTGCAGAAGAAATATGGCAGAAAAAGAATTTTGCAAAATAAAAAGATTAAACATACCAGGAATGTTAAAAGAACATTCTACTTCACAAATTTTCTGCAATGTGCGAAGGGGGGGGATGCAGGGTCTTCCATAACTTATGGTTCCATGTATAGGACGGATCGGTACTTGTCCAATAGTCCATTTGTTAGTGTATCTAAAGCATTAATTAATGTGTAACTAATGCATTAATTACCACATTGATACTGTACATGTTTAGTTTCCATAACAAATGTAGTATTGCTGAATAAATGTGTTGTTTATTCTTAGGTGATTTTATTTAATTTACAAACAAATACATGTCACAGCTACATTAATTAAGCTGTTAATTTAAAGAGACGTATTAGAATATGAGTAAATTAACTAACTTATTATGTAATGCTGAATGAAGTCATTGTTAACTATTAGTTCATGTTAACTAATGAATGAATTAATACATTAATATACGCTTAGTTAACATTCACAAATGTTAAGTAATGCTTAACAGATCTGTTGTCCGCTGTTAATTTATGTTAACTAATGAACTAACTTACATTAATACAACCTTATTGTAGAGTTAGCGAAAATTCATTAAAAAAAAATCTAAATTTAATTGACGATACAATACACACTAGCCCTCTGACTTTGTTCTTTTTTTTTTTTAAATCACTGTTGACTAAGAGTTACTGTGGTGTGGTGTAAAAAAAATTCAAAGCACATTTTTCTAATTCCACATATATACACACTTAATTGACTCAAGTTTTAATATACTGAAAGTGCATGCAAAAAAGATACTGAAGACTTTCAGATGGAGTTTAGGATGTCAGAGCAAAGGACATGAGAACTTCTCAAAATAATTTCCCATTAAAGTCAACATAAAATGAAAACTACCATTTATTTTTTATGAAATATTCCTGTATTCATTATAAATGAGTTATCAGTGCACCTCATTATTTTTTTAAATTCATGTGAGCTCGTAATCTTTAATCAAAACTTGATTGAGCTTCCCCTCCCTCTTGCAAAAACACCTCTTCTGTGAACATGTCATGTTCATTGGTGCAACGACAGGACAACCTGCTCCATCTTAATTATATTAATTACTGCATATTACTTGTGAGAATGATGGAGCCTCCATCAATATGTCAGATAGTGAAATCTATTTTGAGATGCACTAGCTTTTCACTTTCTTGCTAGTTTGTGATCACATGTACTCTGTGTATAGGGAGTCGCTGTACTGACTG
>CAIGQV010017602.1:3089675-3114406 GCA_903798115.1 Danio jaintianensis | reverse complement strand
CTGGAAACACCAACAATGTCAACAAGACAACTGCTGTACATTGTACACAACCTGCTTGTCTAATTGTTTAGCTTCTCTAATAAAAAGCTTTTTTCTGGTGTAAACTATAAAAACGGGTAAATAAAAAAAATCGTTTCTAGGCCAAAGCTTTTTTGTTCCTCCAGATTATTTTCTCAATGTATTCCCTACAGTAATATTCTATATATGTCCATAATATTGCTGTTTGAGGTTATCCATGGTCTGCTGGAATTAAGTTGTTAATTTTTAATATTCAATGGATGAATTGTAAGTCACTTTTAGTTTCCTGTCCTTTCTTAAAGGTTTTCATGTGCTAAAGATGTCTTTGTATGTATTAGCCTAAATCAAAAACATCCTGTAATGCTAAGTTACATTTGAAAATTATTTGTTAGCGTTTTATGTACACACAGTTTAACAACCAAATAGCATTTGTAAATACATAAATGCCTTCACAGCCATGAAACTATCCTACTGAAAAATAATATCCTTTCCATTAAACTTTTAGACCATTAACAATAAAAAATAAATAAATCATAATTTAACACCTTTTGCACAACACAGTTTCTTTTCATTAGGTAAAAGTGAAATTAAAAAGTTGAAATAAAAAAAGAAAAATTTTAATTTTAGTTGCTTTGTCTCTAGTCTTTTCCTTTGGGAATGAAGAATTAAGATGCACTGGCCAATGTTTGCGTACTGTATATACTGTACTTGCCCGACCAATGGTGGCGTGCAACAAGGCACGGCCTAAAGAGAAAGGGAAAAGCTCATACAATTAATGACAACTGAAATCAAAAGCCGAATCATGGACATTTTCAGAGATTTTGAAATGCCAGCATTTTTTTTTTGTCCCTAAAGGGTCAAATTATGTAAATTATGCAGTCACAACTCTCTGTACACAAAGTACATGATCACAAAATGATACTGAACTAAACATGTCTAGGAAAAAGAGAATGAATGGTCACCCTAGTGAATAAAGGCTCAGAAGAGAAAGTCGGATGAAAAGGCAATTTACTATACTGTAGTTATAGCAAGATAAATACAAGAACGAACATAAGAATGTGTTGAAAGATACAATACAACTTCCTGAAATGTATCATATCAATTGCTGAATCAGAGTTTCAACCATGGAACATCTAGTAAACTGTACTCAGTAAAGTAACATGCAGAGCCGATCCTCACTATACAGAGTACACAAACTGCATACGGCCACAAACATTGAGGGCCGCATATTGTTGTTCCTTTCCTTTATATCCATCCAGACGTGCTCCATAATGTTCCTCAAGCGGCTTCTGTACACGATTTGAGATGGAGTGACACACAGACACTTTGGAATTTGGGTGTACACTTAAATAGATGAATTCACACATGTAATCTGTCATAATGTCCATCTTGGAGTGTTTTACACAGTTTAATATATCTGAAATGAACAAAGAGTTGGGAAAGTAATCAAATGTTTATCGGTATGAATCGGTGCATTCAGGCTTAAAGTGATATTCTGTCATGTAATGTTAATGAACAAAAAAATGAGAGAATCAGAGGAAAATGAGAGAATCATTCAATGATTTTCCATGAAGAAATGTCGTTTTTAGCGCTAGTTCTACCAGGAAGACCTAATGTCACATCACTCATCACAATCAGTTCCAACCAATAGCCACGAGACACAAAGAATACCTAATGTCACGTCACTCATCACAATCAGCTCCAACCAATAGCATGAAACACAAGGAATATATAAGCTGTCCATTCATTTCATTCACTTGGTTGCAGACACTGACGCAGACGTTCACCCACTATCCTCCCCACCACCACCAATTTGGCCCTGTCCAGCGGGGTAGGCTCCTCCCCTGCCTTTGTCCTCGGCAGTCATAGCTGGATCTAAAAGCTTCCGATTCAAGCTATGGACGGGGCCTGTGCCAAAGAAATCCTATGTTTTGTTAAATTATACTTTTGCCAAATAATACTCATCAAATAAAAGTAATTCAATATCATATTTATCTCCCTGGTCTTTCTGGTAAAACTAGTAACTTCAATAAGAATCAACGTATATTTTATTCATACTGTTAAATAAGACAATGTAATGAGATCTGATTACTTGATTAAATTTGTATTATGTGATTATTTTTAATAGACCAAATTGTTTATTTTATTTGTTGATTGAGAAACTGCTTTGAATTAACAGATTAAAGGGTTTGGCGGCATTTTGGGATTTTTAAAAGCGCACTGACATGGGCCCCTCACAAAGTTTGCTTAGGGCCCCTAGTAATCTAGGATCAGCTCTGGTGAAATATTATTACATTTAACTCATAAGCCATTCAGTACACAAAAAAACATTAGCAGGGAGAGAAAAAAATTTACAGGTACTGTAGGTTTTCCTGAGTATACACCATCTGTCCCATATTCCACTCTGAAAAATCTGGTCACCCTAGATTAGAGTCTCCGATCCTCTGAAACCCAGCGGCCAAGGACTTTTGTTGGACATATAGGTATTTGAGAGGACAGGACAAATGATTGTCAAGATTTAATCAAACAAATGGGATATGAACCGAAAAGCCAGTGTGTAGCCTTTATTAGAACACGGTTTCGGGCTAGAAGCTACTCCTTCCCACGAATTCAGATCTTGAGTCCCTTGTAGGGGACAAAAAAATGAATTACATGGTCTCAGGAGGCCACAGGAAGCTTTCTGTCACAGTGAATTAACAAAGTGATCAACAGTACTAGCTAGCGGGATGAATCCAATAATGGATCAGTCTACAAAGTGACAACAACATGAAGCGATTTAGAGTAGAAGCAATTCTGTGGATTCCCAGAAAACACCATTTTCTTGATGGAAAATGATTCATGTATTGAACAGCGGCAAAAGCTTTATTCAGAAAGCATCTTAAAATTCTGTATGAAAAGAAAATATCTGCTATTCACTATGGATGCATCTAAAGTATAAAAGGCTTTTCAAACTGAATTTACTTGCAAGATTAGTTGAGCACAAATAAAAAGCATCAAGTCATCCAGCAAATTGCAGTCCATGTATAATTTATCAAATTAAACAATTTATATATGTGTAAAAGAGGTTTAGAGAGGGCAAGATTTTTGAAAGAACAGTTTTGAAAGAAAACTTTTATACTCACAATGGCTACATTTCTCTAAATTAAAATATTTAATGAAACTATTTAAAATAACATTTTCATTTTAATATATGCTAAAATGTAATCTATTAGGTGATGGAAAGTTTAATTTTCAGCAGCAATTTCCAACAAATTATTCATCACAAAGAGGCAAATTACCACGATAAGTGCTTCAAAGTTTCAGGTATCGTCAAAACCAAGAACACTGAGGGATTAGGGAATGGATTTATTAAACACAAAGCACTGAGTTTAACACAATATGAATACATTAGATTTTCTGCTCCAAGTTATTGCTGTGTGTTATATTAAGGGTGTACATTGTTGTTTTAAATGTGGACAATATCTAGGGCTGTCCTCTAAATTTTAACTTAAACTTGAATAGTCGACTAACCATTAGTAAAAGGAGGATTGGCTGACCAATATTTTTATTAGCAACAGAATTAATTTTTTAATCCACAGGATATGGTGAAGTGAATCACACTGTCTTTGATGGACAGATCAGCTTGACTGTGATAACAGAACATCAAGCAGGACATGCAAACGCTCCTATAATTCATCAACCTCAATTAGCAACTTTACATGGACAAAAAAAATCTTATTGTAACACCTTTTCAAAAAAAGCTCCAAATGTGATTTGAATCAGATTTGAATATGGTGATGTAAAAGGCAATTTGAAGTCTGATTTGAGCAGCAAGAGCTCCACAATGAGAAGCATCGAAAAATGTGGTGTAAATCACTTTTTTTTCCAGACTTTAGGTGATTTCACACCTACCTAATTCAGTATGGCTGAATGTTACTAATTTTCCATCTAGTGCAGTTTATTTGGGGCAGGTGTGAATGCAGCAATTACACTTGAGTGCACACCAAAAGCAGACCAAACAAGCATACCGAGACCTACTTAAAGAGGTGGTCTTGGTACCCTTTCAAACGAACAGTGGAAGCGCTTCATTTGTGTTGACAACATGATCCGAACTCAAACAGACCCAACAGCAAAAAGTACTGCACATGTTTAGACTAAACCAGCTGCCATAGTCAGCTGTGTTTTGTATTATGGGATGAGGGCCAAGTATTTGTTTACAGTGCAAAAGCTCCATGGTAGATCGTGTACAAACTTCTGAAGTGACTGTGATGCGCCTTCGCCACACTGAAAAAAATGATTCATTGGATTTACTAAATTTAAGGTAAGTGGTCGCAAACAATTTATATGGGTTGAATTTAAACAAACAAATTAAATTTAGTAATGTTCAACTTTTGGTTTGTTTAAATTCAGCCCATATAAATTGTTTGCAACCACTTACCTTAAAAAAACTTTAGTAAATCCAATGAATCAATTTTTCTGTGCATTTGCAGTGCATTAATTTAGAGTAGAGTCTAAATTAATAAACTAAGACTCAACTTTATTAATAAAGTTGAGTCTGAGTCATCAAACATTTTCCATTTTCAAAATGTAGTTTGTCTGAAGTGATCCATACAAACAATATAATACACAATATACGTTGTCTCTCCATACTAACAAGGGCTGTGTTGTCTGTCAGCTTTTCCACCCTATCTTTGTTTACATTCAGGTTTCTTAGGAATATTCACACGTTAATTTTGATCAATCAAAAAGACTTTAGGAAAAACGTTCAATGACACATCTGGCCAAAGATTAAATAAAATGAACCACAGGTGTGAAATCAATATATAAAAAATCCTCTCATGGGGCTGGCGCGGTGGCGCAGTGGGTAGCGTTGTCGCCTCACAGCAAGAAGGTCACTGGTTCGAGCCTCGGCTGGCTCAGTTGGCATTTCTGTGTGGAGTTTGCATGTTCTCCTGTGTTCGCGTGGGGTTTCCTCCGGATGCTCCGGTTTACCCCACAAGTCCAAAGACATGCGCTATAGGTGAATTGGGTAAGCTAAATTGTCCGTAGTGTATGTGTGTGAATGAGAGTGAATGGATGTTTCCCAGTGATGGATTGCAGCTGGAAGGGCATCCGCTGCGTAAAACATATGCTGGATAAGTTGGCGGTTCATTCCGCTGTGGCGACCCCTGATTAATAAAGGGACTAAGCCGAAAAGAAAATGAATGAATGAATGAAAATCCTCTCTGGATTAAAAAAAAAAAGTTTGCAGGCACGAAATAGCTGAATTTAGCATTGGTTTTACCTTTTCTTTTGACTATCAATAAAGTCTCCAGAACTGCTGCTAACATCAAACAAAAACATCAGACACACCTCAAACAAATCATCCTAAAATCCAGCATCTGACTCATTGCACATTGGATGAACAGAGCTCTTTATGAAGCAAAGAGAACACTGCCCTCTGCAGTTTCCAACCAGTGACTGTTCAGTTTCCACCAAACAAACCATCTAAAGAAACAGCTCTTTCATTATTTGATAAGGCATCTGAGGAGTCCGGACTCACAGCCTCACTTCAAAGACTACAAAAAGACACTGGGCCAACTTATCTCATGCATTTGACGCATATTACCTCTTTTGTTCAAATAAACAAGCAGAAGGTGAATTAATGGCAAGCCTTGGGGTCAAAGCGGTGCATCACGGATGCCATATCTGCCCCTAAAGTAGACGCAGACTTCATTTTTCTGAAAGCTGAATTATGCTAACTCAAAACACTGCAATGTCAAAAGAAAGAAAGAGAAAGAAACACATGAGAATAAAAGAAGCCAGACAGAAAAGTATTGGAAGATTGTACTGAAGAATAGAAGATCCTCAAATAAGATAAGGACAGAGTCCCGGAGCCAGAAGGACGGAGATGCAATGAATATTAAGCATCACTGAGGCTTTATGTAATGCAGGAGTGTGCCAGAGCTCCTGCCTCAGACGTTCTCGTCGCTGCTCCACCTGCAGTCTCTCTTATCGTCGTCGTCACCGTCACCCTATTTGCTCAATTGGTATAGGCAGAATTTGTCAATAAGCATGCCACTCTCACCAGCCGGATTGCCTCACATTGCAGGTTACCAGGGGAACAAAGATTCAGCAGTCTGTTTCTATGGAGAGCAAACACAAACCTCAAGGTTACCAACATTAAGGAGTCTTCTTCATGTGGAGAGGCTCAGAATATCTGACAGTTCAACTGAGCCTTCTATCTCGAGCCTGTCTGCAGTCTTTTTCATCCCCGTACAATCCATCCCCAGAATGACATGAGAGGTGAACAACAGTGATGGCTGAGTTCCCAGCGCTGTTCTGTGATGACAAGGCACAACAAATCCCACACCTGAAAAAAAAAAGTAGATCTGCTCCCATGAAACTATCTGCTCGGATACAAAGCTAAAGTAGAACAAAAAAATATCTGTATGCGGTGGATTTCACAGCTTTTCGCCTTTCCAATAAAAACGTTCTCCACTTTACCCAGGCAGAAAAGCGATTTCACAGACGCAAAGTCTTCACAGGGTACTTGATGCTCAGAGTCTGCTAACAGACGCTGTGAGCTATTCGGAGAACGCGTCATGGCATCTAATGAAGACAAAAGCAGAGGTTTGGGGAAGGAAGATGTGGGTGAGGGAAGGTTAATGTTATATTAATGGAGACCTCCTCTGTCCTTGACAAATCGTGTGGCCCCGGTGACCCTTTCGCAGACTTTAACTTCATGACAAAAATCCTCATGCTAGTCTTTTAGGCCATTTACTTTACTCTCACGTAGTACATTTCTACAAAGCAGCGCGAGTTTCTTTGTGAATCACGCTGTATAATTCGCATATTTAGTTATTCAGTAGGGGCTTGGCGTTTGTGCTCAGGATTCACACCGACACTTATGCTGTGTTTGTAGCGAGATCCCAAAACAGCCCAATTTTCAGGATCTTTCGCTGTCATGCCAAGTCCCAAGATAGATGAGAACCTGAGACTTTTATTCGTCTCACAGCAGGTTCAAACAGAGTTGAGAATTTCTTTAATTAGTTGACTCTATGGAAGTCATGTTTCCAAACTGTAAAAGAAACTGTAACTTTTTATTAACAGCCAACCTGAATGGACTTTAAAGGGACTGAACAAACCAAAAATAAACATACGGTGATTAATTGTTAATTCTTATGTCGCTCAAAACCTCTAGGGCTTTGTTCTGCGATTCAAAAATAGACCTTTTGAAGATCTTAATGATGATCTTTTGTGCAGTATGGAGACAAATCTCGAGAGAATATAGTTGGTAAGCAGAAAAATGCTACAGTTAAACATTGGGGTCTGAGTCAAAGTGTTTTCAAGAAGGCATTTTAATTTGAGCAAAAATACAGTAAAAATTATATTGTGAAATGTCAATACAATTTCAACTGTTTTCTATTATAATAATTTTTAAAAATGTAATTTATTCCTGTGATTTAAAGCTGTATCCATTAATAGACCTGTGGTAAAAATCGATTCTGCATTGATTCTGAGATTTTCAAAATGCATCATTCGCTCTTGAATCGATTCTGAGTTTAGTTTTTAACAACATACAGCAAACTAGCCTATATTTTTAACCAGACACTCAAATGCACACACAAAAAAAAAAAAAATCAAATAAAACACTGCTTGTGCATTTGGCTGACTCATTCAAGCTGGCTCACATGTCATGAGATGAATAAAATACACTCACTATGAACACTTGTAATTTGCTTAAAACTTTCCTAATTTTATTCATGCTTGTTTTAGGTTCAAGTGGTATTTGTAAGGAATTGGATGCAAGCAGAGTACACTGGTTTGTAAATCACACAGCACCATCTGCTGTTCAAAACTACATTCAGAATCGTTTCAAGAGAGAATAGCAATGCATTTTGAAACTACACTACAGCTCTAACCAAGTGTTCAATATTACATAATCCTTCAGAAAGCATACTTATACGCTACTTATATGCTCAAGAAACATTTATTCATTTGATTAGGTTAAAAATGGCTGTGTTGTTTCATGTTTTTTTTTAGATTAAACTCCAGCAAATACAAGATGTGACCATAAAATATATGCAGAATGCTCAAGCACACATGCTTTTTTCTCAACATAGTTGCCTTGTTGCCAATTATATGTCAATACAGTTATTGGAAATGCATTACCAACTTTGTTTTGTAAGTACTAGCAATTTATAGTTCATAAGCAAACAAGGACTAAATGTATAATTTTCTTGTGGGTAAAACAAAACAAGCCAAAAGAGTTGAACTGCAAGTGTGAACGTCCTTACTGACTACAAATTCAAGCACTGTAATACAATACATTTGTATGATGAAACAAAACTTTTGTCACATAATCTCATTTCGGTGAGCTATTATCTATATGTCTCTGAGTCTGGCAACACTGTTAGTCAGTTTCAGCAACTCTTAAATGAATACTTACATTTCTGTCTGGTTCTCATAAGCTATCAAACATGCACCAAGTCTTCATACAAGTCATATGTACGGTAGCCGAGAGATCAAAGCGCCGCAGTTACTAAAAAACACCAGCAATTAAAAAAAATATCTTCACCGGTTTGACGGCAAACATGTTGCAAATCCTCACAACCGCAAACACATCAAGAAAACGCGCTGAAAATTCCCACAATGCAAACCAAATAAGAAAACGTACTGCAATTTCTCACAGCGCAAACAAATTAAGAAAATGAGCTGCAATTTCTCACAACTTATGCAAATAGCACGGAACACAATGGAAATGCTTCAAGGGGACCCAAAAACGTGATGTACCCGGCTATTTAGGTTATGGTTATTTAGGCTAATAATAAACAAGAGACAAGGCAACTGTGCAATCAGGATGTTAAAATAAAAAAACTCACCTTTCAAAGATCACCTACAACTTCACTGAGTAATAGTTACGGCACAATAAGCAAATCCCAGTCGGTGTGTCACATTTTTTGAGTCCCCTTGAAACATTTACGTTGTGTTCCGTGCTATTTGCATGTGTTGTGAGAAATTGCAGTGTGCTTTCTTAATTGCATGTGTTTTCTAAAAATGCAAATCTCTCAGACACTGCTACATGAAATTTCTCCACAGAAAATAAAAGTTGAATATGATATTTAAGCAAATAAGTAGAGTAAATAATTACAAAATGTTAATTTTGAGGTACAGTGGTCCCTCGTTATTCGTGGGAGTTATGTTCTAAAAATAACCCGCAATATGTGAAATCCAAGTAGTCAGCTTTATTTTTTACAATTATTATAGATGTTTTAAGGATGTAAAACCCCTCGCTACACACTTTATACACTTTTCTCAGACAGGCATTAACATTTTCACAATTTCTCTCTTGTTTAAACACTCTCAAAGTTCAAACTTTCGTGAAAAATAATTCAATTCATGTTTATTTATATAGCGCTTTTCACAATATAGATTGTGTCAAAGCAGCTTAACATAGTTCTAGTAAAGTCCAGATTTCAGATATGTCAGGCGCAAACATTCATGGCTGTCAGCAAAAGGTTCATAAAGATTTTTAGCTTTTGTGCGGATAATGTTGGCATCCAGCGTAATGTTATTTTTCCTGCAGTCACTGATCCACAAAACTAGCAGACTCCATCCTAAAGGGGGTCGCACACCGGATGTGCCGCACACATGACAGTTGGAAGTAACACACACCGGACACGCACATTCGCATGTTATTTAAAATGAAATTATTCAGAAATATGAACAGTGTGCTGACTCATAGCTGGGCACCGCTGACAGCCGCCGACTTGCGTCACGGGTGTGCATACGCTGATATAAACCTATGTTTACAATTCTAAAATGAGTGGTGCTGCGTGGAATGGCGCATCCGGTGTGCGACCCCTTTTAACCGACCCCGTCTTGCTGCGGACAGTTACAACCCTTTTGCATCCTTGTTGGAACTCACACTGCTAGCGATCGAAGACTTATGTTAATTTGGCAAGCTGAACGCATTCTGTACTGTACAGGAGACACAGAGGAGATTGATTGACAATGGTCTACAGCTAATCAGGACGCAGAACGCGATGCGCTGTAAATAAAAAAAAAATTATAAATAATAATAAAAAAAGCATGCCAAATTGCACTAAACAAATCTGCGAACCTAAGAGGCCACGGAAGGTGAACCGCGTTATAGCGAGGGACCACTGTACATGATTCTTTTAAGATTAGAAGCCATACAGTATCAAGGAAGGTAAAACTTATTCCATTAGGATTTGTATTACAGTTCAGTCAAGATGAATCAAAAATAGTTAAACCTGAAATACACCTTTGTGTCAATCATTTAATTTACCACTCGAAAAACTAGCATAACCACTTTAGCTTTATGTAAATCTGACACTGTGCCTCGAATACACTCGACGCTCATTATGCAAAATGACATTTACTCTCAAAAATCACGTCCTTAACCTTCACCCTCACTTACAATTTTGCTCCATCTCACTTGCATGATCTAATTACTGTAGTACCTAACCATGTGTAATGAAGAGTCCAGGCCAATAAGCTTCATTGATAACTTGCGACTGGTACCACAACTGTGACACAAAGTGATGAAAATGTCACAGTTTCGCTGATGTGTTTGAGTTTTCTGACAGTGCCACATCAGTCCAACTCATCTTAGCTGGGTTACTCTTAATAATCTTGTTTCCTCGCATCAGTCCAGGCGTAAAGTAGGCCGCTGTGATAGAAATTAAGCTGTTGACGTGACTGCTCACCTCCCTTATCCAACTCTCTGACTACCGGGAATACACACAGACATATAGCAGATGGATTGTCTAAACATCACAGCAAAACTGTCAGTGCGTGGTACAGTAATAAGCTTCCCTTATGACATTATCAGTTAAAAAGTGAAATCACATTGCAGATTTGGTAATGCACTTTCAAGAAGCCATGCAAGCACCAAAATTCTGCATTTACACCTCACAATGAACTTTGAAAATCTACAACGAATTCTAGATTAATCGTTTAATGATGAAATGTTTAAATGATTAATGATGCATTAGATATGACGTAGATAAAATGTAACAATATATTATACTAAATTAAAAAAATGTATAATTATATGAAAATGCTATATTATTACCACATTATTTAATGTTGTAATAATTAATGCTAATGTTTTAATAATGACAGAAAGTCACAATGAGAAAATCCACCAAGTAAAACAAATATTTCCAGAAGACTTTTTAAATACATTTTAAAGACGCATCCACATTCTCTGCAAACACAGTTCACAAACATTTATGGCCCAGAATCCACTCTAAAACAGTAAGCATTATATGCCTTACCAGAAATGATCAGTCATCAATCCACCAAGGTGTCAGCAATGGAGTGAGAGCTCGTGTTTCAAACAGCTACAATGAAAATGGCTGGAAAAAAAATGGTACAAGACCTTTTGATCATTAATGACAAAAAAGAGGTATGGCCTTTTTTTCTAACAGTTTATTTCACACAGTCTCTGTTTATTTTACTATTTGTTTTATAAACAATGTAATCATTCATTTTGTGTAATTAATTTGAAAACATTTATTGATGCTGCTCTGTTGTTGGGATGTCATTTTTTTCAGAAAGACTGATTTAAATACAGGTAATTTAACAACTAATTAAGTTTGAAATCTGTTCTAAAATATATTTGGTTATTTTTAATGAAGTGATTTTTCCCTCATTTTTTTTTTGTATTGTGGTAAAGTTGATTTTATATTCTCGCTTTCAGACTTCCTTCTTAATAATATAACTTCCCAAAAGTATTCTTTGCTAATTCTAAAAAGGGAAATCATATTAGCAGTCAATGACTATTAAAGTAGGCTACAACATTGTTCACAGTCAATTAAATAGTGCTAATGTTGTTTTGAAATCATACCTATGCTAGTTCATACCGAATATTCAAAGTAGCATGGTAAACAATATAGGTACCACAAGTTGTCAAAAATGAACAAATGTGCAAATATAAAACCAACTTTACCTCCATTTTTAGTGCCCTTTTTGGTTCTTCTGCCCCTGCCCCACCGAAGGTTTGTGCACACCATTGATCCTAAATGTTTTATTCATTTATATTCTTAGCAGCTTCAAAACATAAGTAAAATAATCCAAGAACACTGTAAATAAATAAATAATTTACATTTAAGATTATTTCATCTAACTATCTTAGATTATTTTATCAAGTACTTTGATATTGTACTGTATATCGGTATTTATTATTAGGTTTATGCTTGTGTTTTTGATAACAGTTTGATTAACCACCTGCCACATTTCTTTGCCGCCATTACTGGTCGACTAACTTGTCCAAGTGGCCTACAAAATCCGATTTTTGGATGATTGAGTTGAAAACCTTTACTCGACTCGTTCAAGGCGAGTGGACTAAAACGAGCCCAGAGAACAAGTGGGAAGTTAAGTGTGAACGGATGGGAGTTCTCTTTCTATATCAATTTATATGTAAATCACACTAAATTACCAACCATATGCCCGTCCTCATTTACAGTTCTCCAGGATTCATCCATGCAGAAGCCACTGATTCAGGAGAGGATCCATCATCACCAGCTGGATTGCAGTGTCGATAACGTGTGTGTTTGGCATGCTGGGCAACGAGGCCATCTGGGATGCTTTTACACCGCCCTCATGTGGCTTGAAGGGTAATCAACAGGGGTGTTTGGGTTCATGATCCCCGACCTGTGAAACCATGAAGAAAATTCTACAGCTGAAAATAAGTAACTGTATTGGAACAGCTGCTCAAAGGAATGTATGTTTGCTGATATAAAAAAGGACGTTAAAGTCATACTCCTACATTGTATGCTAAATTCCAAATGTTTCTTAAATGGACTTTGTTAAATGTCCACCCTGAAATCAAAATGTAAGTTTTATATGTGCATCAAGTTAGTCTTAATTTTCTTAATTTTAGTCTTAAGTTTATCTATAGGCAAGTGTGCTACAAAATAATAACAATTAATTTCACATAACATCCATAATTTCTTATTTAGAAGATGTACGCATTCAATACATACAGTCTCTCACTTCTGCCAATATAAATACATGATTTTGATGACACCACTCTGCAATTCAGCATTTCATCAGATCTTCTGGTCAATCAAATCCTCTCTAGAGTTAGAAGTATCTCTCCACTCTACACCCAAACACTGTAGAACATCCCATTAATATAATACATGCAACATATATTTTAAATTATTTTTTGTTTCAACTAATGGAGTTACAAATATTCATGATACATCACCTTTAAAGGGGTAGTTCACCCAAAATTGAAAATTCTATGATCATTTACTCACCCTTTTGTTCCAATTCTATTCAACTTTCTTCTGTTGAACACAAAATAAGTTATTTTGAAGAAAGTTGGTAACTTGTAATGTTTGATCATTGATTAACGTATAACCATTCCATTCCATAGTATTTGTTTTTCCTGTTTTAAGTGTAGCGCATACTCGGACAGTATGCAATTTCAGATGCCCCAAACGTTTTGATGGTTCTCAAAAGTTTAATGAGAACCAGAAATAAACCCATGAATGGCATCAGTCAACAATAAACTACTCCTTTTTTGCCGCTAAAGCAATATACACACATATTTCAGGTAAATTCACAACTTTTGTCACACTGAAGTTACCATCCAGCACAAACTGCACACATTTACTTTGTTTTTTTTATTCTAACTTCATTTGAGTTCTATAATTATTGAATAAATTATCAAATGAAATAATAATATCTGTTTATTATTGGTTCTGTCACTGTGCACTCCCCGTGCTAATTCAAACCAAATAAATGATGCGGAAAATTAGAGCACAAAAAATCACAGCGGTTTACAATTACACGAGGTGACCTGATGAAAGCTGCCGAAGTACAAATGTGATTATAAGCAAATGGAACAGATAGGAAAGAAAATTGTGTGATTTACAATAGACCTTTTACTTGCTGATAGATTTCCTGCAGAGCTGTTAGCCCTCAATAATCATTGCATAATGCTTTTGTGCTGATTGACTCTCATTCTGCCACATTAATTGAGAATCCTTACAAATTGGATACACAAGATAAAGAAGTAAATATAAATGTGAAGCTAAAAAGAGGGCTACATGAAGGAGAAAGAAGAAGATCTGAAGTGAACTGAATCAAAGTTACAGTCACTAGAAAGGAGGATGTACTTCACACTGTACCACTTGGCAGTTCCCTCATTTAATCCTTACTTTAAGCCCTGGTAAAAATAGAGCATTGAAAGCAAACCATCTAGTTCAGTTGGACAGATTAGTAGAGGATTATTTATCCATTTAGTCAGATTCATGGTAATAAGAGCCACGATGGTGATCTCCGTTTATTTGGTGAAAGATGATGGTTAAGCTCTACACATGATGAATTAAAAGACCACAACTTCAAATGTATTTTGAGGCACAGTTATATTCGTGAAATTAGGGAAGAGGACAAGAAAGCTCTACTGTCTTTTATAAATAGTGTATGGATATGAAGTCACAATCAAACCAAGCAACTTCCTATTGGCCAATACTGCAAATTTATTTGATTATTCTGGAAAGTTTGCGAAATCTAAATTGTGTGATATTTTGCTCTCACAAATCATTGAGGTAAAGTTGGTTTTATATTCGCACATTTGGACTTTCTCCTTAATAATATAATTTCAGAAAAGTATTCTTTGCATATTCTAAATCTTGAAATCATATTAGCAGCCAATGACTATCAAAGTACAACATTGTTCAGTCAAATAAATAGTGCTAATGTTGTTTTGAAGTCATACATGCATGTGATTTCAGACCAAATATTCAAAGTACCATGGTAAACAATATAGAGAGCATGTCACATGTTGTCACAGAACGAATGTGCAAATATAAAAACCAAATTTACCTCAATTTACAAATCTAATATTGACTAATATAATATTAATCTAATATATTTTTAGGAAAAAAAATAAAAATGAAAAAAATGTCCTTAACCACACCTTTAAATATAATTGTCACTGGGAGCAGATTGTACAGTATGATACGTACAAATCAGATTGTATGAAAAAGTTACAAATTGCAATGTGACTGCATTGATACATCGTGATTCTGAGACAAAAACTCATAATTAATAAACTGATGTCAACTGAATCAATTTCTACAATATAATGTGAACTACTGGGTTAAACCCAACCACTGGGATCCTTTACATTTCATTTTTTGTTTTCTTACAATGCAGAAATATGCAAAAAATATTACTTTTTTTATTTAAAAAAAAAAAACAATTAAATTGTTAAAAGATTGTGTTGGTGTGTGACTCTCAATTCTAAGAAAAATAGTCCAAACTGCGATTTTAAGAAAAATACAAACTTATTTCAGAGGGTAATGCAAACATTTTTGTAGCGTTTGGTGCAATTGGATAATTTGTACGAATTCCTCTATTTTGTGTATCAAACACCATGCAAATGCGATCATAAAATTCAGAAACTAAAACATACATTCATTTATTCATTTTTCTTCAGCTTAGTCTCTGATTTATAAGAGGTTGCCACAGCGGAATGAACCGCCAACGATTCCGGCATATGTTTTACGGAGAGGATGCCCCTCCAGCCGCAACCCTGTACTGGGAAAAACCCATACACCCATACACTATGTCCATATTATTTTGTTTACCCAATTCACTTATAGCACATGTCTTTGGACTGTAGGGGAAACCCAGAGAAAACTTACGCGAACACAGGGAGAACATGCAAACTCCACACAGAAACGCCAACTGGCCCAGCAGGGATTCGAACCAGTGACCTACTTGCTGTGAGGCGACAGTGCTAACCACTGAGTCACCGTGCCGCCCTAAAACATACAATTGTTTAAAATTTTGACAATTGTTTTAAATGTTTAAAAATTTTGAAAATTGGAAAAAGAAAAAAAAAAAAAAACTGATCTCATAGAAATGGCAATTTATATGAATTAATGTGTAATTTGGAAAATTAAAAATATATATTTTTTAATTAAAGTTTAATACAAAACGGGACTTTTAGAATAAAAAGGCCACACCACTAAACATATACATTTGTACCAATTAAAATATTATTTGTTCAGAATTTTTACGACTTGTATTAAAGAAGGCCTATTCCACTTCTCCACTGCCATTAATGTAAAATAGTTACAATTCGCAGTGAAATTGTGTTAGAAAATAAGTCAGAATTGTTTAAATAAAAAAATAAATATAAATTTTTTATTTCATGATGAAAACAAAAAGACTGAATTGTGAGATGTAAACTCAAAATTCAAATTGGAAAAAATAATGTTACTTAATCTTGGAATTATTAAAAAGTCAAAATAATGAGATGTACAAATTCCCTTAACTGTAAGACAAAAACTAAAACAGCGATCCAAAAATAATTAGTTTTGTTTTTCTTTGGCAAACACAAACTTTCATACACATTTATGAATGTGATCAATAATATGCTTTACCTGAGTGTTCGGGTACTGAGGTTGCTGGGGGGCGTCTGAGTTGTTTGTGTTTTATCTTTTTTCTCAGGGTCAGTATCATAAATCCCTCTGTTGCCAAAACTGCATTGACTGCAAATAGGAATGATGGGTTGGGAATACAACAATGAATTATTACTAAAACTGGACAGAGCTTATCAGCAACCGTTCTTGTCATGTCAGGGTCATATCTGAAATGAATAACAGATTGAGTGCACTAAAACTCTGCTTGGGTTTTATCTGTAAGGAAAAGTTGCACATGCTTGTTTTATTCATTGATTGATAGATTGCAATCATTGATTGATAGATACCCTGATTTTCGATATAATAGAAATGATAATATTTGTTTTTCCATGCAAAGTTAAACAATGTTTTTTTTTATAATGTCTAGCTGCACATTAACAATCAGTTGTCAAGTAAAATCTCATTTAAATATGTTTAATATTGTAGAGATTATTACTTACTTTTATAGAAACTGAATAAAAATATAAAGACATGACCTTACAAAGGGGATTTTATATAGAAAGAAAGATTAGATTAGATTCATATTAGATGAAAGTAAAGTAATATTTCGAAAAACTTTTGATAACATAAAAAGCCAAAGTGTGATTAATTCAAAAAAGAAACAACATACTTATTCTGATCTCTAATGAAAAAAAAGATATAGAATATGTGATCATACAAATTGACATTTTATTTTATTTATTTTTGTCTTTTATTTATCTTTTTTAATATATTAAATACTTGTTTTTTTATGACAAGTGGCTAAAACTTGACTGAGGGAATCAAGTACTTTAAAAAAAAATGAAAATACAAATAATAATTATCTTTAAAGTGTAATAATTAAATATGTCAACAAATTATTCTTTTTGTATATCAACTATTATTGCACATTTTTTAAATTATTTATTTAAATGTAATTATTTAATTAATTATTATTTAATTATTTATTTTCTGTAAATCATGATAACAATGTACGACAGACATTTTCTGTTGCTTAAAAAAAGTAATCAAACGGGGCAAATTCTAGTACACAAAACAAAATTTAAAGCTCAAACTTGTATTGCTTTGATGCTTGAAAACCTGTTTTTAACTTTGACCCAAACCCAAAAATGTACATCTTCAAATGACACAGTTGTTTTACTTTTTTCAGTGTACAATAATGAGCAATAAAGACTCTTTTCCACTCATTATATTATCAGTTTATCCAACACTCTGCTTGTTCAAACTAATTTAAAATGAGCTGAAACAACACAACTCTTGAGGGGTTTTTTTAGGGACAACTTCATTGTTTATGGTCAATCAACTTAAAATGGTAGTTAGTTAGCTTAATCGATTTGTGTTGAGACGAGATAAAGGAAGTTTGCACATTCTCCCAGTGTTTGCATGGGTTTCCTACGGGTGCTCCGGTTTCCCCCACAGTCCAAAGACATGCGCTATAAGTGAATTGGATGAACTAAATTGACCTGTAGTGTATGAGTGCGTGTGTGAATGCGAGAGGGTGTACTGGGTTGTGGCTGGAAGGGCATCCGCTGCGTAAAACATATGCTGGAATAGTTGGTGGTTCATTCCGCTGTGGTGACCCCTAATAAATAAGGGACTAAGCTGAAGGAAAATGAATGAATTAATGAATGAATGAATAAATGTCCATGACATTTAAAGGGATAGTTTACCCCAAAATTAAAATTTACTCCTTTTACTCACCCTTGAGTGGTTCCAAACCTTTATGAGTTTCTTTTTCTGTTGAACACAAAAAGACTATTCTAAAGAAAGCTGAAAACCAATAACCATTGACATCTATAGGAAAAACAAATACTATGGTCAACATACTAAGTCAACATTTGTCAAAATATCTTCAAACAGGTTTGGAACAAGTAAAGGGTGAGTAAACGTTGACTGAATGTTCAGTTTTGAGTGAACTATCCCTTTAATTGCCAGCAGCAGCTACTACCATCCAAATGTCCAGGCTTTTAAACTAGGCTGAAGCTGAAGCAAGTTGTCAAAAGACTCTACTAATGGCCAAATGATAGTGTGACAAGAACAAGAAGCAAAAGTGCAGCTACTGTGCATGTATTAGACATTGAACTGACAGTTGCATAAAGCACTTCATGGTACTGAGAAAAAGAGTATTTGAAAGTGCATATACATGATTCCCTGAGGATTAACTCAAAATACAGTATGATCTGAATCTGAGCAGAGATTTAAGTGCATATTTCTGAACTGTACAGATGGTCTAATGGGTCCCAAATCTCGTCTTATTTTCACCAGGGAAATATGCTGTGCAGATGGAGGTAATGGCCATGTACAGTACGGTGTGTGTGATAAACTGGCAGTGCCCACTGGATAAATTGCTTTGGGTGCACTTCTTTGTAATGATGGATTTCCATATGCAATTACATGTTAGATGTAGTGGAACTCATTAAAGCTTCATTAAAAACAGTGCTCGCATGAGACTAAATGTACAGTACAGACATAACAGGAAACATTCATTGAACGACTGAAAAAATATATTATGCTTACAATTACATTTAGTCATTTAGCAGACACTAAATGAACAAAAAAGTGACTTACAAATGAGGAGGCATTCAGCGATTCAACAAGAAAAGGCAATACTCAAGTTTTGAGAGAGAGAGAGATCTTTATGCTTAATTTACTTTAGAAGGAGAGTTGCATACAGGACGATTAAAAAATAATAATTATAATAATTATATATTTAACAAACATTTACAAATATTACATGTATGTTACTATTTAATATTGTTTTGTTGTTAATATAAAAATTACAGTTGTTTATAAAGATTAAAAGGGTCATTAACATTAGTATTATTGCAAATGACAATCTATTATTATTATTGTTTAAATTGAGTTTAGTTTACAAACAAAAATGTACACTTATTTAAAATAAAAAACAAGTCAATTGTTATTTATATTAGTTATTTTGCTAGTATTACTGTTTTATATTAACAGATTATTGTTATAATTTTTTGTATTATTTTATTTAAGGCTATTGATGTTAGATGCAATAGAAATAAATGATGCAGAGAGAGTATGCCATTTATTATTATTAATATTAATAATTCATTCATTTTCTTTTCGGCTTAGTCCCTTTATTAATCTGGAGCCGCCACAGCGGAATGAACCGGCAACTTATCCAGCATATGTTTCATGCAGCGGATGCCCTTCCAGCTGCAACCCATCACTGGGAAACATCCATACACACTCATTCACACATACACTACAGACAATTTAGCTCTTTGGACTTGTGGGGGAAACCGGAGCACCCGGAGGAAACCCACGCGAACACGGGGAGAACATGCAAACTCCAACTGACCCAGCCAAGGCTCGAACCAGCGAACGTCTTGCTGTGAGGCGCTGTGCAGCCAATATTATTAATAATAATAATACTTATTATTATTATTGATATTAATAATAATAATAATAATAAGAATTATTATTATTATTATTATAGCCTAATAATTATTATTTTGGTCGTTTTATAATAATCTTAGTAGTAATACTAATAATTTTGATCATTATAATAATTTTAATAATAATAATAATAATTTTAATAATACATTTAGTCATTATTCATTATAGAAATAATCATTATTGATTTTTTAAAGAACATTAAAACATCCGAATTTGTAACTTTGTAAAGCCATATCTTTTGTTTTGTGCACCACTTGATCCATCCCAGTGGATTAAAAATCCCTGAATGCCAAACCACAGTAATCAGTCTCCGCCCTCCTATAAAACACTCACCGCAGATGATCGTGGATTACTGAAAGCGCGCGGGGGAGGAATCAACTTCAGGCTCGTGGACTGCCATCAAACAATGTAAGAAAATACTCTCACTGTGTTTTACAACTGTATAGAAATGCTGTATAGAAATAAAAATGTAACATAGCAGTGCAAACAAACATAGAAACGCTGAAGTAAACTCTAAACGGTGAGTACGCCGCACATGCGCAGAACGGCTTAATGTCACAAATTGTGAAATAAACATGATCGCCTCCGTTTTCCTGATCTCAGTAACCTGCATAGTGTTCGTTAATTTGAGTTTTACTGAAGTCAGTTTAAATCAGTTTAATGAAAAGTGTGACCGTAATGTAACTTTAGTATTCATTGTGAATCTTAAATGATCATTTTTGGCTAAATGAAGTGAGTCAAAACCTAAACGTGATTAGATAAGGTGCTGAGGGCAGGAGCTCGAGGACACGATCAGATCAGATCAGCAGTCACGCTTTGAGCAGTCAGTGATCAGTAAAGCCGCTGCTCAGGTCAGGACTGTCAGAGGAGATGTAATTAGGGATGGGCTCAGGGGTTTCATCACCCAGACCCCCCTCCATACCTACAGCCCAGCCGGACAAATGTACAACCGCGTAAGTTTGAATGCAGTTCTACCAGGGCAGCCGTTTTTTTCCGGTTGTTTTCAACCTGTATTTATTTCCTCTTTTAGTCCAATGTCTGGGAATGAAGAGCGCACTTTCATCGCCATCAAGCCGGATGGGGTGCAGAGGGGGCTCGTCGGAGAAATCATCAAGCGCTTCGAGCAGAAAGGCTTCAAGTTGGTTGCTATGAAGTTAATCCAGGTAAATTAAATTAACAGTCTGAACCTCGACGGTCTGTGTAGGTCGTATTGTGCCTTTCCTTTTAAAGGTCAAACAGCGCAATGACCAGTGCGTCAAAGTAGACTCCAGATGACAGAGGCAGCCCTTTTCGACATTTAGAGATTGCAGTTACATTCAAGCCTACAAAGGTTTCGCCAAAGTATTTCATATGGCAAAAGTGGAAAACATTTTTCAAAACACGTATCTAAAAGAATTAATTGTGTTAAGCCTAACTGTAGCCTATTTTAATTTCTCTTTTTACATTTTTGGTGCGCACTAATTGACCTTTTTTTTTGTTTAATCCAAAATTGTAGATATTGTAAGAAAACATAAGTACAGTACAAATGCCTCTGAAAATAGTTTTGATAGTCAATAATATATTTTATTGAAAGTTTTAAAATAATAATTATAGTATAACTGCACATATAACGTTGTATATAGTAATATACCTGTACATACACTTGTCAATTTGTATATTTGCATTCACTTTTTACTTTTATTTTTAAAATATCTTTATTATCTGTTTTTTGTCCTGTCTCTGTAATTCTGTTGCACTGTAGAAGCTCTGTCACGAAAACAAATTCCTCGTATGTGTGAACATACCTGGCAATAAAGCTCTTTCTGATTCTGATTATAGCCTCTATCTATCTATCTATATGAAAAAAATATATTCATCATATTCTTCTTAATATATATGATGAAAAAAAATGATTAAACCTTAATCTGACTGGAGCAAAACTCAGTGTTTTGTATTTTATCATTTGTTTACTGCATTAGACCAACTTACAATTTTCGTACTGTATTGCCAATTAACACTGAACCATTTTGCATATTTTGTTATTCATTTTTTAAAATGTATTTATGCTTTTGAATTGCATTATGGGACCTTGATCTTTCCTCCAACAACTTTTGTTGTAGAAAAGTTTTAAAAAGTGATGTTTATTGATATTTTTTAATAGTTGAAAAGTGATATATTGTCAGGGTCGGTGTTGTAAATGTTATAATACACAATAAAATGACGTTTGCTGCTTGTTCAAACTGCTTATTTAGAATAAGTTAAAACAACACAATTTAATTGTTTTATGTTCGATCCACTTGTAAAAATGATTAACTTAATCGATTTGTGTTGGGACAACGTAAGAATTTTGTGGAACCCAGCATTTTTTACAGTGTACATAGTATAACTTAATTGTCGATATATTATCTCTTATACAATATATTGTTTCAAACTACTAAATGTCAATAAACGCCACTTGTTAAACTGCAGGCTGCAGAGTTGAAGATACAACGAGATACAAAGATACGAAAGATGATATGTATATATATCATTCATATTCATAATAATATTCATATTTATTTTTTTGCTTTGAAAAGCAAAAGTTTTTACTTCCATTTTTCCAATTGCAGAGAGCTCTATTTTTAGTGTAAGAAAACTTAAACTGTCTCTGAGACACACACTTGTCTCTTCTAGTGGTTAAACCAATTACCAACTCTAATCGTAGTTCCTTGTGGTCTGCAGAGTTTTCTTGCTAAATATATCCCAGAGTGACCTTCCAATTACAGAGAAAATTACTTTAAAGGTACATTTAATTCACACACACACACACAAAAAGTGGAATAATGAAAACCTTTTTGTTTTTTTGCTGTCGTTTTTCCTGCAGGCTGATGAGGATCTTCTCAGACAGCACTACAGTGACCTGAAAGATCGGCCTTTCTTCCCTGGACTTGTCAGTTATATGTCCGCTGGTCCTGTGGTTGCAATGGTAAATAGAACATTAGTATGATCACATTCATAATATATAAAAGGTAATAAATTATTTTTATATATTTTGTATGTGATCGTACTAATGGTATTTCTGAAATATTTTTAGGTGTGGGAGGGTTTTAATGTTATAAAAACTGGCAGAGTAATGCTTGGCGAGACTAATCCCATTGACTCCAAGCCCGGGACTATCCGAGGTGATTTTTGCGTTCAAGTTGGACGGTAAGATCCAATTCTGCATTCTAAACAATCTTTATCTTTTTTTTTTTTTTTTTAAACATCTCATAGATATAAAAGTAAACCAGAACAATGAGTATGTTTGTGTAAATGGAATGCAAATCATTTATTATTGTCTTAATGTTAGATGTCATTTGAAGTGTACAATACAACTAACTAGTCTTTGAGTATTAAATGAAAAATGTATATTTTGCACAAATTGTTCAAGAGGTTGGAGTCAGTAATTATTTTTATTGTTGTTATTTTAAAAAGAATACTTTTCAATATCAAAGAATTCTGACAATAAATACAGTTTTTGTACAAACAATACCCTGCACAACTTGTTTTATTAATAAATGTACTAAAAAAGAAATCTTTCTTTAGCTTATTAAAATGATTTTTGAAAAAACACACTGAAGGGTGGAGTAACAATGCTGAGAAATTACAGGCTACTGACACAGAAATAAATGGCAGTTTAAATATTTAAAATTCAGATATTTTAGAATATTCGTTATTCCTGTCTTAATAATTTACTTTAAAAAAAATAAAATGTAAACATATTTCAAAAACATCTAAAGTTCCCCAGCTAATTTGGAAATTCATTCACATTTAAAAAACTTTTTTTTAATCTAAAGACTTCCTTCATGCTTAAGGTGACTTTAAGGATTAAATCTAATGTCTCCCATTTATAGTATATGCAAATTAGCTCAGAGCTGGTGCATTTCATTCGATCAACTGTATTATTAAATGCTACACAATTGCGAGTTATACATATACACATTTACAAATAATTTTCTTATAGTGAAACTGTAGCTTGCGGCATCTGTGAAAGGAGCTATACATTATACAAATACTTGCAGAGCCTCAGACACCAGTCACAGAATGCTGGCTGAATGTCTGAACATATGTGGCACACAAAACTGGAATCACTTCAGGAGTGTCAAAGTCATCATCTGATTGGATGAATTCCACTGGATTTCTGAGAGACATGTGTCTCATTCTTTGATGGCCTGGAAACAAAGCTGTCATGTAGAAAAAAGTTCTGTTTACAATTGTCACAATTATCCCCTTAGCAACTAAACCATGGGCTTTTAAAAGTCCCCATAGCTTATAGCAGACTCTTTAACATAAGCCCAAAAGTTATACACACTGATCTGTTATTGTAGAGACATCAGTGTTACACTAGTGTTAGGCCCCTGGTTAAAGGTCTGGCTATATGAGACTAATTCTTACATGCATCTCTCATTCGGCATAAATCTTTGTATGGGGACTTTGCATAAGTATTGCTTGGCATTAATTAATTTTATAAGTCACTTTAGAATATAAGTTGCAGCATGTTTCAGATTATAAAAAAACTGACCTATACTGGAAAATACATAATTCACTGCTATATTGCTACACTTGCACACAAGATTCCTATTTTGCCTACTACACTCTAAAATGGTCTACTCTGTTGGTAAAAAAAAAATTAAAAAATGTAAAAAAGAAAGTTCTGTCATCATTTACTCATCCTTCACGTGTTCCAAATCTGTTTGAGTTTCTTTCTTCTGTTGAACACAAAGGAAGATTTACTGAAGAATGCTGGAAAACAAACAGCCATCAACTTCCATGATATTTTTTGTTCTTACTATGGATGTCAATGGCTGTTTTGTTTGTGTTCAACAGCAGAAAGAAATCCACAAATGTTTCGAACCATTTGAGATTAAGTAAATG
>CAIGQV010017602.1:3061905-3089665 GCA_903798115.1 Danio jaintianensis | reverse complement strand
CTTGATTAGTTCAGGGTTTGATGAAGGCCTGAAAAATTAAATGTGTTGTGATTGGTTAGCTGTCCCAGTTATATAGCATTTGTTTTGGGTTGCAGACAATTGAATAGGCCTACATATACGTACTAGCAAAACAAAACATTTAGCTTTGTAAAATTCACACTGATGTCCATGGACCTATGCTAATCATTTTACACATAATCTGATGGTGTGTTATTCACAACAGATACACACTGTTTAGGTAACTTGAACATTTTGATAAAAATGTTTTAACACACAATGAACAGCCACTTACTTTCATGTAGTTTGGGAGAGGTTGATAAGTTTACATGTTGTAAATCCAGCAGTTCTAATCTCTCCACTGCAGTCCATCAGCCACCATAAGTGAAATAATATTACCATTAAGATGTTTGAACAATGAAATATGTGTTCTTACACACATTTGATCATCGGAATATCAATTAATTCCTAATAATATCAATTTGAGCCAAGAATATTTGTCAAAGGGATTAGGCATGCACGGACATAGCAAGACATGCCAGAGTTATTGAATGTTTGGTCCCTCCCCAATCCAAACCATTCTAATTTTTCATAATCAGGATTTGAGCTACATTGTGACATCATTGGTCTAAATCAGGGGTGTCCAAACTCGGTCCTGGAGGGCTGGTGTCCTGGAGAGTTTAGCTTCAACCCTAATCAAACATGCCTGAACCAGCTAATCAAGCTCCTACTAGATATACTAGAAACTTCCTAGCAGGTGTGTTGAAGCAAGTTGGAGCTAAACTCAGCAGGATACCAGCCCTCCAGGACCGAGTTTGGACACCCCTGGTCTAAATGAGCCATTTGTTCTAGTTCTTGAAAAGAGATTTAAATAACAAACAATATATCTCATTTTGGAGTGAACTTTGAACTTTCCAATATCTTAGGTCGTTTATATGCCCACACATACAAACTGCACACCCACACACACACAGGGGTGGACTGGGACAGTATTATTGCCCGTGAAAGTTATTGAACCTCAGGCCACTAGAGCGATCAGTAAGTGAAGAAGAGATCAGTAAGTGAAGAGCGGGGCGGGGTATGCGATCAGTAAGTGAAGGGGGGGGGGGGGGGGGGGGCACACATGCAAGCACACACGCGCACACGCACACAATTCAAAAAGTGAAAAATCATAATAGGCTATATTTAAGCATATTAAAAATGTTGTGACAAATGTGCCACCACTGTTTTTTTATTTTATTTACAGCATATTTTGTTTGTCACTTTCATTTTTATTTTTTGCAGTTTTTGCTAATTTTGAAATGCTTTCTCTTCAGGAACATCATTCACGGCAGTGATTCTGTGGAAAGTGCCAACACCGAGATCAACCTGTGGTTCAAACCAGACGAGATCTGTGATTACACCAAATGTCAGAAAAGCTGGATCAATGGCTGAATGCTTCCTTCTTTTCCGGCACTTTTCTCCCTTTCTGGTGTTTCTCCATTAATGTTCATTTCCCCCCCAGCCACTGTTTTTAGTGTTTGTCTTTACAATAAAACCAAAAATCATTTCTACCCCATGAGTTGGATGGACAGTTTCTGGTTTAACAAAACAAATATTAAAGCCATGAGTCACGTAATCCAAGGACTGATCTCTTGATGCTTTACAATTTATTAAACATTATACTTCAAGTAGTAGTTCAAATAGATGAATCTGAGGCCTGGTTTTACTTGTATGGTACTGGTGGTCGCGCTCGGGCAAAGCAGCAGACGATGTGTCTTTAAAATGTTGACAATGCCACACAAAGCACTGCGGTAAGGAATGAACTTGGGAAATAAAGTACACAGTGCTGATTTAAATGATACTGTGGCACCAGCGCTCCATTAAAATTTCATTATGCCACATAATACAAAACCTGCTTAGAAAAAAGCATGCAAGAACAGGATGATCTGGTCTTGTTGCAATTATTACACACACATATATATATATATATATATATATATGATTCTTTTTGACATCAAACAGTTAGAGAAAGTCTCTTTCAGTCAAGTACTGGTCGTCTTGCCAGTGTACAGTACATGCAGCAATAAATGTATACATTAAAAGACACATGGTGCATAAAGTACACAAATGCGGGAAAAGTGCACAAGAGTCACAGAAGGGAAATGAATGCTCCAGTGGTGTGTCCGTATTAGCATACTGTCTGATTAGGTACTGTTTGTTCAATGTAACTTACTTTACAACTGTTTAAAAAGTATGTTCTATATATTTTTTAGGCAATTCGAATTTACCACCGTCACACTGCCATTAATAAATCCTACTTTTCCCATGGTAAAGTGCCCATCGAATGCACTGAAGTCATCCGGGTAGTTTTTGACTAATTATTATTTTTTGGAATCTATGAATTCTGTGTGTGGTAACCAGTGCCAGTCCTCACTGTATGCAAAGTACACTAGTTGCATAGGACCCGCAAGCCACCAGGGGGCTCCGTTGTTCACAAAGACGATTTAATTTCAAATGTGTGCACAGAGAAGATTATGATTTCGGCTTCCGACGATTATGAAAACACAATGCCACATTCTGTTCCTTTACTTTAAAGCAATGTGCTCTTTCTTTTCATAAAGTATATAATAGCCAAACTTGTCAAATAATGCAGCGTTATGTGATTTTATGGTGAATGTGCTTTAGATATATAACTATTCTATAACTATTCAATCCAAGAAAAAGTGACACACAGACTAGTATGCAGACAAATGCACACAAAACTGTCTGTGTTCTAACTTAAATTGATAGTTCTGTCATCATTTACTCACCCTCTAATTGTTACAAACTTTTTAGAGTTTCTATTTATCACAAAAAAGAAAAAAAAAAAAAAAAAAAAAAAAGTATAGTATTTCAAGCTTTCATAGTATTTTCCTCCTATTATGCATGTTATTGGCTACCAGTTTCCAACATTCTTCTAAATATCTTTTTTTTTGTGCTCAACAACAACAAAAAAAGAAACCAAGTGAATAAATTTACATTTGGGGTAGACATTCCATTTAAACACAGTAAGTTATGTCTTAAATGAACAGTTAGGAAAGTTATCAAAAACCATCTGTTCGTGCAGTTTTAAAGCGACACTGTCATTTAAAAGGAAACACCAAATAACTACAGTAACTTTAATACTAATCACTGTATATTTAATTCATACTAAGAATGTTATGCTGTATTTGGGGGATTTTGATTAATGCACTGAAATAAAGTTTTGCATAGAGCCCCCAGACATCAAGAACCAGCACTGGTTTAAACCACACGGGCCCCAGTTTATTAAAATGATAGTTCCCTTTTGGTCACTCAAGCCAAAAAATATAGTTTCTATTTTTACTTCTTGATTTCATCTAGAATGACAGCATTCACAAAGAGCGATTGTCCCTTTTTAACCTGGCAAATCAAATAAATTATAATTTTGATACAAAAATATATAATATATGTAATCCATACAATGTTATTTCTTTTCCAAAACAGACCGCTCATCAAAATATACTATTCCTCTATTAATATGTCAAGAAAAATAATACTTTTTCTCAACACGTTAAGCTCTAGTTGAATTTTGCAATCTTTGAAACATACAATATACAGTGCAACAATACTGTACAACACTGAGTCTGTTGGCAGGACATGGACCTTTTCAGTCGATGAATGTAGAGTTCAGTCAAACGTACTTGGTCCATGAGGTTTTGGGTCATTACACAAATGATGAACAGTTTTTAGTTGTTTTCAGCTGCGTTATTGCTTACCTTGAACAGAGAATAAAGGATGCAGAAAACAAAAGTGAAGAACGGTGAATCTCAGAACACGTCGATTTTACACCATATATCCATTTGCTGGAGGCCAACTGCGAGTCTTGATCTGAGCACAACAGGAAATTAAAAGTGTCTCTGTTGGAGTCCAGAAGATCTGAAAAGTAAGTGCTTACATTCTGCAATCCTTCCTGTCAAGAGCAAGATGAAGATGCAGAAACAGTTTGGTAAGAAATAAAAGTTTTGTGAACGTTCACAGGAGGATCTTTTGGAGATCTGAGGCATCAAAAGATCCATTGCAGATTCATTTGATTCATTTCAGAAGAATGATGTAAACAGAGTATGAAAAGCGAGTGTTTAAAGCATCCATGTGGAGGCCTTGCACGATGCTTTTAGGAATTACAGGAGGTCAATCCAACATGGCATCCAGCTGGTCAGCAAGGTCATCGAACATGTTTCCTATATCATCAAGAATATTCCCCGCTGACTTCACTGTGTTAATGCCCCTGAGAGAAAGAAGAGCAGGAATCGTGAGGACGTACAATGTGAAAGTATAATAAGTTAGTCAAGTTTGCACTAGTGATGCAGTGTGGGTGTACATTTGCAATGCACCTGACCTGTGATAGATGAACTTTCATATTTTTATACATATTTACAGTATGTACATACATACATACATACATACATACATACATACATACATACATATGAACATCGGTGATTCAGTGTGGGATTACCAGCCTGATCGCATGAGGAAACGTAACTATTTTATGTTTTGTCAGTATAGTAGCTAATTCGTACAAGTTCGGTTGCCACCCCTAAACCCAACCGTCATTGGGGGATAAGCAAATCCTAATAAATTGTATAAATGAGATTGTACAAATTCATACAAATTAGCCACTAAATCAAAAAGTTATGAATTGCCGTGAGATAGCATTGGGGATTCCAGGATTAATGTACTTGACCCAGTGAAAGATTATTTTTTATATATAATTTGTAATATATTAATATATGCTCTAATGTTTAAGTTTTGAGTCAGCAAGACTTTATGGCATGGATGCATTAAACTGATCAAGAGACAGTAAAGATATTTGTGATTTTACAAATAAAATTGACATGTCAAATAAATCCTTTTTTTCTTTACAAATGAATGATCACAATATGAAGTCTTACAATAGATTTGGAGATACTCTTAAAAATGTTTATTGAGCACATCACAAATTATGATTTCTGAAGGATTATGCTGCTCTCAAATTAAATATTTTTGTTTAAAACTAAAACTATTAGATTTGATTTAACACTTTAAAGTGAAAAAATACACCAAACAAAATTTACTGCAAAAAACAGCAGCTGCGGTTGCCAGTGTTTAACAGTTAAAAACACGGTAGAAACATCCAAAAGAAATTTCAAAATCTTATGGTAAATTACCATATTTCATAATTCTTTTTGGTCATACACCGATGTTACATACTAATAATGTCGTCAATAGTAATTATGTCAAAAAAATTGAAGTGTCATGCAGGGAATTCTGGGAAAGTAAATTTATGGTTATTCACAGTCATCATTTAGATGAATTAGATGTAATTAGAAATACGTATATCAGCCTATATTTTTGTGAAAATGCAAGAACTTACTTCAACATATGCTTGACTGCAGTTTCTAGGTAAATTGAATGCTACAGGGCTATTTCACCCACATAGGCTACGAAATGTGTCGATAAACTATTTCAATTCGATAAAAAAAAAAATCCATATTCCACTTTTAAAAGAATATTATTTCTTTTCAGGAGTTGTCTTGGTCTCAAAATACCAATTTTATATATTCCCCATTACCTTGAGGATTCTCATGACTTTGGGAACTCTTTAAAACGGACTCTTGACTGAAATGAAACGCATTGTCAGGATTTGTGCTCAACGCATTGAGAAAATGGAAAATCATTACACTAATAATCAGAATAAAATATATAGTGAACACAGTGCAGTATTCGGTTCTTCGTTTCAAAACTCGTGACTGTCAGGATTAGATTCACAGCATCCATATATGCTAAATAAAAAACCTCTGATGGGGTTTTACGGATTAGCATATGCTACGCTATGAGCTAAATCTGTTCAAAATGCAAAACGAGGTTTGACAGACTGACCGGCAACTCTGCTGACAGTGAATTTGTCAGGAAGGGAGTCAAATGAAAGTCCAAAATGAGACACCATCTGTTCTCCATCCATGAAATAAGGATATCAACAATCTGTCTCCGTCGCAGCCAAAACCATCAAAAAGTCAAAGGAAAAAACAGACACTAGTTTTAGGTAGAATTACTCAATGCGAGATTTCCCAGCAGGCTCCCAAGTGGTCATCCAGTCATTATAGGACCATCTGCAAGAATGTCTTTTCAAAATAGAGAATTCCCCCTTATGGATTCAAGCTGTTTGGTGCTTCTTTTACTAAATAACAAACAGACAGATACACACACACAAAATAAAGTTTACCTGCTTGCTGGGTCGTCCTGAGCCAGTTTCTTCTCCACAACTTGAAGGGCTGCTTGTAGAGATGTGCTGGTTTGCTCAAGTCGTTTGTGAACCAGCACATTCTGGCCTTCAGCTGTCAGCGCTGACTGACCTTGAGGTGTTGTGTTTGGGGGACAGCGAGCCAGAGGACTGCACGGAGGAGAAACAGCAAACGCCACGCTCTGGACAACACTCACCGACACTCCTGAAGAACATTGACCACAGCCGAAAGGAAAGAGGAGAGAGAATAAACATTTAGTAGGAGCACAAATATTTGCTTTGCTTATAGACTTTGTACAAGTTTATAATTAGAAACACAGCCAAATGTTTGTAGGGGTTCAAAGCTAGTTTTCTGATAGAGTGGCATCAATTAGTGTTGTTATGGTCGACTGAAAACAGAATGACTCATAATGGTGATGCTTGATATATCAGCATTTACCCGCATGACGTGACACACTTTAGAAGACTTTATGCTAGAGGGAATACAAGCTTTCAGGAGTGTGGGAGTTTTTCACTGTGAAAAATAGCTTTTAGAATTTCAATATGGTAATAATTTTTGCAAAATAAAGATCTGGATGTTCCATTGCAATTGTATTTTTTTTTTATTATAAAATTAGTTTTCCACTGTATTTCATTTGTTTTGTTTTTGAAATGCAGGCTAAGAAAAATGAAGTCAAAATGTCCATATCTGCACATACCTAATTATTAATCGTTTCTGCTAACTGAAATAAAATAGAAATAATACATGAAAAAAATATTTACACATTTCACAAATAATAATAATAATAATAATTATATATATATCAAGCATGCATGCACTATAATAAATTAAAAACAAACATTTTATAAAAAATAAGCAGATCAAATGGTTATGCAAAAATCAACAATTGAAAATATTTTAAATTTACTCATACCATTAGAAATTGGTAGGCCTAAAAAAAAATTCTGGGATCAGACACCCTGCTAATTATTGAAATAATAAAATGCATACAGTGATTTTGAACATTAATTTTCAGATTAGTACATGGTATGATTTTCAAATCTATATGTGTATTAATTTTCATGTACATTAACCTGTTGCCGTCATCACATTACTTTCAACATCACCAACTTTAGTCTTATTGATATCATTATTATCAGAATTATGAACGCAAATAAATTTAAAATACTACCAATACTATTCTAAATGTCATTACTATTTTTTACACATTGTTCTATTGATGTTTTATGTGTTCGGTGTTTACTGTATGTTGTGTATGTTTTTGCACTCTTTAAAAAAACTGTACTGAACCCAAACATTTGAACATGGGTAGTGTGTTGTAAGCACATATGAATAAGCAGCTCAAAATCAAAATTTTAAAACAGATGCCATTTTTCATACAATCTTCAAAATTATATTTTTTAAATAATGAATTATCTAACATAAAAAAGTCATAGCAGTTTACCTGAGGTGGCTGCAGTGGAATGGCGTGTGGGCTTAGAAGGGGTGGGAGGTTTATGTGGAGAGCCTGGTTTCGGAGCAAGGCCAGATTTAAGAGGATTTTTCCTCAATCCGCCATTCTGCATGCACTGCAGGACCATCTCAGTCTCTGTGGTCCTCTCATTTCTTATTTGTGCGCTGGTGCCCTGACCTTTCATCTGCAGCTCTTTTGGCTTATGTCTCCTTTTGACCGTATCCGATTCCTTTAAGTTAAACTCGGGCACCTCTAGGGATGATTTGATCGATTGTGCCGGCTTCAGAATATCAACATCAGTCTCAGCCTCGCTCTTAGCAGATGCTAATTTGGTCCGTTGCTTAATAGTAACCTTGCCCTCTTCTGCGAAAGGTATGCT
This sequence comes from Danio jaintianensis, assembly GCA_903798115.1. NCBI lineage: Eukaryota > Metazoa > Chordata > Actinopteri > Cypriniformes > Danionidae > Danio > Danio jaintianensis. The sequence continues at coordinate 3,081,573 of CAIGQV010017602.1, read as the reverse complement.
CTCCTGCGAAGAACCATAACCTTGTTGGTTCCTCAAAGGGCTGACGATTTGATCTGGAATATTCTGCTTTGTTTCATAAGTAGAAGAGTCGCTAGTGGTCCTCCTACGGTTCTCTGTATTTTTCGGAGGAGTAGCTGGAGACATGGCTTTAAAAACAGGGCTGTTGCATGTCTTACTGGGGCTTCCTGTACTGCTCTCCAGTCGAGCCGCAATGCTTCGGACACTTCCAGCGCTCTCCGTTTCAACCCCACTTGAAGTTACTCCACTCGGGGCAGAGCTTAGCCGCTTTGGAGGGGGAGGCGGTGGACCTTTCCTCTTGGCACGGATGGCGAAGGAATGACTGCGGCCCACTTGGCGATCACTGGAGGCGAAAGATGGCTGGCTGCGGCCAGGTTTGCGAGTAAGTGTGGCATAAGAGGCCACATTGGCGGATGTCATGGCAGGAGCTGAGAGATCATCGTCTTCATTCTCTCCGTCCGACATGGTGTAGCGCGAAAGACTCTGAGTTCGCTTTTTAGTGAACCGTGATGTGTCTTCATTTGGCTGCAGGGCTCTGACTGGACCTGTGTTTTTTTGCTTGTTAGCATCAAAGTTTTGATGCTGCAGGTAGCTAAAGCCCCTCTGGAGGGATGATCCTTGATGGGGTTGGGATGGAGAAACCACTGGTCTAGATTGGGTGTGAATTGGCGGATATGGGAAGCGTGCTGTTTTACCGGTCATTATGGGTGGGGTTCTTGATGGACTGCTGGTGGAAGGGTTTGTATGAGGTTGTATCGGCAAAACTGGCGCCATTCTGACAGGCGATATTTGGCTTTTATCCTGAGATTCCCTGATGGTGTATTGTTCCTTGCTGGGACTGCTGTCTGAACTGCCCAGGCTCTCTTGTGACCGGCTGTGAGGGGTCACTGATGCCATCGGGCGTTCTTGTGAGCGTCCCGACCCTCCTGATCGTGTACCGATGCTTTCTTGACTAAGACGCATGGCTGTTCCGCTCATGCTGCTGAGACCATCGTGTCCTCCGGAGTATCCGCTGCGCGCCATGGCGTTTTGCAGCTCCACGCTCAGCTCGCTGTCCTGGAAGGTGAGCATCTTTGGTGACAGAGGTGATGAGGGGCAGTCAGAGCTGTCATGATGCTCGATAGCCACCAGCTCAAGGGCAGGAGGAGCTCTACTATGCTGAAGCAACGCCTGACCCTCGGCCTGGGTCTTACGGGCCTTCTGTACGTCACTGAGCCGCTTCACTGCCAGCATCAGCTTCTTCTGGTGACCTGGAGATAAACAACGTTAATCCACAGATGTGATTTCAGGAATTACAATAATTTGTGGTTTTGGAATCTAATCTAATCTAAAGTCAAAATGATTAGACCTCCTGTAAAAAATTTTTTTTTTTTTTACAAATATTTCCCAAGTACTGTTTAACAGAGACGATTTTTCAACATTTTAAAAACCTAATAGTTTTAATAACTCATTTCTAATAACTAATTTCTTTTGTTTTTCAAATGTTGACAGTTTATAATATTTGACAACTTATTTTCCAAGACACTTGTATTCAGCTTAAAGTACAACTTCAAGACTTAATTAGGTTATTATGTTAGCTAGGTAAGTTAGTATAATTAGGCAAGATATTTAACAATGGTTTGTTCTGTAGCCAAATAAAAAAAAAATATATTTCTCAAGGGGGCTAATAATATTGACCTTAAATATTTAAAACTGCTTTTATTCCAGTCAAACTCAAAGAAATAAGAGTTCACCAGAATAAATAAATATTATAGGAAATACTGTGAAAATGTCCTTGCTCTGTTAAACATCACTTTGGAAATATTTGAAAGAAATAATTTAATTTTCTATTAATTTTGCCTTCAACTGTACATGGCATCACTGGTGTTTTGTAATCCACAGCTGTTTGTCTGGCTTGAGTGTAATGTTTAAGTACATTTGTGCAACACTACCTACTATCTACACTACCATTCAAATGTTCGAGGTAATTTTTAAAATCACAAGAAACTCGTACTTTAATTTAACAAAGTCACAGTAAGGTCATTAATAATGTTTCCAACACCTTAAAATAAAAAGGTTTTGAAAATAATAGCATTATTCTTTCTGTAAAAACAAAAAAAGTTATGTCATGAGCTTGCATATTGTGTTCATTCTATAATATATATAAGCATACTTTATAATAATACTAAATTTTATGTAATTTATGACATCTTACAGTTTTTTTAAACACTGTAAAACCTGTGAAAAACACAAAGAAAATGTTTTTGTTTGTTTATTGTTGTGTAAACCCACATTTTTTTATCATAATGTGGCACTAAACCCTTTACAGGAATAAACTACACTTTTATATTTATTTATATGACAATATTATTGAATAAATAAATCCAACCTTGTTGAACAAAAACACAAAAAGGTCCTTAAAATAAACATATTAATGTACAATATCACTTTTTATTTACCCCTTACTTACCCAGCTTAGTAATTCCAATTTCCTGCAGATCTTCCCATGTGATATCCTGCACTATACTGATGGAGTCGTATCCATTCTCCGCTAGTTTTTTCTGGTACTGCGGCAGCCCAATAGCACTGAGCCATTTCCCAATATCAGACTAAAACAAACAGACAAGTACAAATGTAAAACGATGCTCCTGTTTCATTTGATTTGATTAATGTAAAGTGCATGTCTTGGTTAAGCATTATATATTAATTTTAAATAACAATATCCAAATTCCAGCCTCTCTGAGCAATGGCAACAACAACTCCTTTGCTCACTCTGATGCTAAATTAAAACAAGTTCTACATATAACAGGCTTGTATATATAATGCTGCCGCAATAGATGTTTTACTTGATGACATACTACAGGTCAATATCTGTAAAAAAATTATTAGTTTATTATAGTTTTTTATTATTATTTTTATTTTTATTTCAATACTGTTTTTAAATTAAATTAATTTCAGTTTATTTTTAGTTGGTTTCATTAATGGTTTTGTTCGTTTCAGTTTAGTTTTTATTTTACCAACTCATTTCTATTTAGTTTTATATATTTAGTTTCAGTTTTAGTAATTCTAATTTAGCGGAGTTAACAAAACACATTCAGTTTCAACCAATGTATTTAATGTTTGCACACATTAAATCTTGTGCGTGTGATGAAAATAAAATAACTATCTGAACAGATCCCAAAACTATACAAATGCAACTTAAACGAATTTAAGGACAAATGATATAGAACGTCTTCATAATAAACATAACGTATGTAGCTAAACATGTCTGGTTAAAACATCTTGGCAGATGAAGAAAATCTAGAATAATTTTGTTTAGGATGTATTTTGTATGTAATCATGCGCTTGACTGATGCGTTTGGCTGTAAAACTGCTGTTATTTCTCAGATTTTCCACCACAGAATGAGTGCTTATGCAATATGAAAATTATTATTACCCACAATTATTAGGAATGCCACTTCTTAAGACACGACTTTTTAGTAAATTTGTTATTATGCAGTTTGCAATCTTTTCGCTCATTTATTGTTTTATTGTTTTATTGATTATTGCGGTGTGACTTTTGGTTTGTTACTGGGATTTTTTGTAAGCTCGTAAATAATTCAGGCTTGGGTCGCATTTTTATTTGTTGTCATATGTCTTGTAGCACTCTGAGTTTAGGAAAAGTGGCTCACAAATAAAATGTATTATTACTGTTACTTATGCTAATTATTATTTGATTTCAGTTAGTTTTTCCAGTAACTGTTGTTAGTTTCCTTAGTTGCAGTTTTTCATTTATTGTGAATGTAATATCATTTCAGTTGACAAGAGTGTTTTTGACCAATTGTATGTTTCCATTTACTAAAACAACTACTAAAGCTCCCATTATGCATATCATAACCTTGAACACATACAGCACATATACACTATGTATCTGTAAATGCCTAAAATGATTATGTGTATGAAAATATAGTACTGATTACCGGAATGTAATCTGGCAACCACTCGGGGATATTCAAGTTGCCAATTTCCATGGAGATCTTCTTGCGGTGACCAGGCTTCGTAACACCAATAGCAGTAAGATCCTAAAAGCATAAAAGAAGCAGATTGACACACTTCAAAAGCATCTCAGGAAGCTAATAACAGTCATGTTCGGCTTTGAAATGTTACTGGAAGCGGTTGTGAATACCAATGTGTTGTGGCAGAAATAAGCCTGCATACTTAAACGTTGCTGCACAGCAAAAGACGGCTCACCTCAGGGGTCATTCTGCTGATTGTGGGCACATCATAACCAGCTGTGAGGAAATTAGATGTGTACTGCTCCAGCTGAAACTCACACAGCCACTGGTAAATAGCCTCGGCGTCCTGATACAAAGAAATGATTGAGCATTATGCAGAAAAGCACATTGGGTCAGCCATGTCAAGGGCCACAGGTCGTTTACATCCAGTCCTCTAGTTTGTGAAAACGCTAATAGGCATGCTACTGAAAACAGAACGAAAAACGGATGATTTTGTTTGTTATGTTTACAGCTATTTTTCTAATGGCTAGTTAGCTATAACTAGGGACTAGCAGCTTTCTACTTGATAATGTACAGTACATAAGGGTCAATTGCTTGTTCTTACCCGTAAAGCCCTTTTAACTGCATTGATTTGTTTGGAGGAGTGCTATATAAATAAAATTTGATTGATGGATTAATATACTGTAATGCAGCCAAAAATAAAAACAGCAAATAAAAGAATGTGTGTTATTAATTGTTTACAACATTATGGTATGACCTAACTACAGCTGCATTTGTAGATTGTACATTGGTACAAGATATAAATGTTATTGATTATATACAGTGGTCAGGTTATACGAGTACACCACTCACAAATCTCTCTTTTAAATTAATATTTTCTATAGGATGCTTTACAATATTATATTTGTGCATATACATTAAATTAGTAAGTACTGAAGCCAAATCTGGAGCAAATCTAACAAAATAACTTACAATAAAAAAAAAAATTTAAAATCAAGAGAAACAAAAAAATATATATTTTTAAATGTGTTGAAATGTTGTAGTTTGTATTTTTTTTTGCAATATTTCACATGAATTTAAATGTATTGTCTTTCTATTTCTAAAGATGTTTGGTGACTAAAATATTATTTTAATAAATATAACTGTTTAATAAATCTGTTTTGTTCAAATGCACCAATGAATATTGCCATTACTCACTGAGAAATATGGTTTGATACATTATATCATAAAATAATAATAATAATTACATTCAGATTATTGTTTATTTAGAGTGCAGAGTGCTTCTTTAAAAAAATTAAAGGGATAGTTCACCCAAAAATTAAAGTTCTGTCATCATTTCTTCATCCTGCACTTGTTTCAAACCTGTTTGAGTTTCTTTCTTCTGTTGAAGAAAAAAGTTGGCTGTCATGTGTTCAACAGAAGAAAGAAACTTAATGGTCAACTGTCCATTTAATTTCATAGTATACATTATTCCATAGTATATTTATAAATGATATAAAGTGTTATTTTTTGTCAATCAAGCATATAAAATGTATAAAACTATACATAAGTAACAATGTAGGGTTGACATATGTGCAATTTGATGTTTCATTTATGGACCCTTTTCACAAGCCTGTTATGATGCGTTTAACGTCATCGTTATGATGCGTCATCAGCATCTTAAATCCTTGTAAGTTTTTAATATTTTGATTTTAAAAAACCGTATGAACATTTATATGTATTTATGTATGCATTACATCATCTTTGCTTCAAATGACAAAAAATGAATTACCGCTTAAGCAAGGTGTTTCGAATGCAGTGTCTATGGGACAGGACAGTAAATTTGACGTTATTCTCTTCTCTGGCTGCCGTCATCAGTCTCATACAATTTTTTTCCTTTTTCTAAACGTCTTTATAACATCACCGTGGAGTTTTTCTTTTATTATTTGTTGTATTCTCCCATTCACTGTGCTTAAGTTTTCCCAACTATGACGACTTCTGCTACTGAGAAACCTGGAAATGTGAAAAGGGTCTATTGTATTGTACATGTGTTGCCTGGCCATGTCATGCATGTCCAAGACAAATGTCCCAGAAATGGGACAATAAAATATAAACAAACAAACAAAACAAAGTAAAAAAACTGTAATATAATATTACTAATACTAACATAATAATGTATTAGTAATATTGCTATTGTTGCTTATTAACCATTTTTGTGTAAAAAGATAAGTCAAGAAACAGATGTTAAAATAACCATCTTTCACACAGGAAATGAAAAGTCAAATCAAGCACATTGCATTTGAAGTACTACTTTTTTATATAGATGGCATGTATGTGGCTCACAGTATTCATAGCATGTGCTACACAGTAAAAATAATATATCCTGCAACAACTATATGAGTAGTATGGTAATGTGCTGTTCCTTGTTCTCACCCTGCCATCTAGAAGCAGCTGCTGATGGATGACATGTTGTTCTCCAGGTCTGGAGCTGCTCAGAGGAATCCTCCATCCAAGAGCACCTAAAACACACACACATTTCTGTTGGTGAAAGGCTTAGCTAATGCCTTTAGGCTGTGGAGTGTGGAATCACAGCGCCGTCTTTCATGCATGTTATTGTACCTGCACGTTTACACATCAGTGTGTAGATGATAGTAATTATGAAACAAACATCACTACTTGCTATACACTTTTTATACACAAACACTTATTTACAACATATTTTACATGCCAATTTGCACATAACAGCTGCCATATAACGTTGTATATAGTAATACACCTGTACATACACTTGTCAATTTGTATATTTGCATTCACTATTTACTTTTATTTTTAAAATATATTTATTATCTGTTTTTTGTCCTGTCTCTGTAATTCTGTTGCACTGTAGAAGCTCTGTCACGAAAACAAATTCCTCGTATGTGTGAACATACCTGGCAATAAAGCTCTTTCTGATTCTGATGAAGTACATGTTTCAACAGGAAAAAATGTTCTTCTGTGACCTGAGGCAGTGTTTTTTTTTCATCTTCATTAACAATAGATCATACCAGAATAGCACAATCGCTGGCACGTAGAGAAGAGGATTTTAAGGCCTAAGGCTGTTCTGATGAGTGATTATGTAATATGTGTTCGTGTGAGAGACAGACAAACATATTACTTTCTTTTCTGATGGCATACTGTATTTTATGGATTCTGACAAAATGCATTTGGCAAAAAGTTATTAAACAATAAAAATCATATAATGACAACTTACTAGCTTGCAACAAAGCATAGAAATGCACTCAAATCAATGTCCTCTTTTTAAAAATGTCTGCATTGCCAATAACATGGATGTAAATAAGCCTCCAATTAACTCACCTCCATAAAATAAGCTGATTTCAGGAGAGTTTCTTGATCTCATGCTTATTTTTGGATCCTCTTCAAGCATAAATCCCTGCAAATTGTGTGTCCGTGTCATTGATAATCTTCTCTCCCTCTCAAATTCTCCTCTTTTCCTTGCTATTTCTTACTTACATGCAGTTTTGCCTCCGTCATTGTGTCCTGCCCTCCTTGTGAAATCTGACACTGCACAGTATCTTTCTTCACAGTAGAAAATGAGCAGGCATTTTAAGCTCTTTATTGTGATCTAGTAGAGGATGTTTTTTTTAATCCAATAGATCAATAAATTAAATGACTTATGGGGAGGTCTGAGATGATATATTTATATTACTATTCACTGAATATGTCTTTTTCATGGACAAGACACAACACGTGGACGTGCCCAAGGATATCATATATTGTAAGAGTTGGCTAGAGGACACTGCTAATGTCTTTTTACATTTAGTGCAGCTTTCAATGAATGTCTTTAAACAATTACTGTTGCTCTAACTGTGTACAAATACATACATTCACTGGCCACTTTATTAGATACATCTGACCAACAGCTCTTTAATGCAAATCTCAAACCCGCCAATCACATGGCAGCAACTGAATGTATTTAGGCATGTAGAAGCTATGGTCAGGATGATCTGCTGAAGATTAAACGAAGCATCAGAATAAGGAAGAAAGTTGACTCAAGAGACTTTGAAAGGGACCATAGAGTGCATTGATTCAATAAGATATGTTGTTCTCTGGTATCTACATAGTAGGTATCTGGCTTAGGTCATTAAAAAAAAATCTAAATGACTTTATGTGCTCATTTACACACATGAAAACAGCACACACACAGTATGATGTGCTATAAAATAAATGTGTGCAAAATAATCATATTTCATTTGTCAAAAATTAATTTACCAACTGAATAGATGCCTTGTTAAATGTTCATCAGGGTGGCATGAATAAATGTATAATCCGTATATCCTGCATTTTGAGCTCTGATGCGCTGTGAACAGGTGGTTGGCTGAGAAATGCTCCTTGAAACCAGAAGTGACATAGAAAACAATGCTTAGAATTTTAAAATTTGGCATAAGTGAATGCACACTGGTGCCACGATTCACCGTCTGTCCATATAATTTAGCAAGGCATAGAAAACTATGTAAAGAAGTGGCGCAGTCCGATCTCCATGCCCCAAAATAAGACTCTCACATAGATAGTAAACTTAATATAAGCTTAGATAAACTTAAAAATAAGGGAAAAATTATCATTGTTGTATTCTCACTAAGAAATGTTGTGGCCAATTAAACACAGCTTATGATGTGCATTTTAATGGTCCCATGTGCAATGTTACAATCTGTGTTTTATTCTAACTTGTCTGTTTTTCACCAGGAATTTATACTTAAGGCATTTAAATGAGAATGAGGAAACAATGGTGTTTGAGGGTCACAGCATGACATTTCCATGTACTGAACTCCTTTTAATCAACTATGCCTAGGTACTGTATATCCAGATTTTCATTACATGCCACCTTTGAACATGGTATTTGTTGTTTTTGCCAGACAAGCTGTTCTGAACATTTCAAAAACCGCTGATTTACTGAAATGTTCACACAACAATCTCTAGGGTTTAAAGAACATAATCCAAGAAAAGAAAAAATATCTAGTGAGCAGCAGCTCTGTGGGAGAAAATGCCTGGTTAATGCTTAAGGTCAGCAAATGGCCAGACTAGTTTGAGCTGATAAAAACACAACAGTGACTCAAATAAGTACTTGTTATAATGGAGGTCTGTATTATGTGGATTTATGAAGACATAACAACTCAAAACTTGAAGCAGATGAACTTCAGCAGAAGAAGTGCACACTGGTGACACTCATGTCAGCTAAAAACTGCAAACTAAAGCTACCATACACGCAGGATCCCCAAAACTGGACAAATACTGGAAAAAGGTTGCCTGTTCTGATAAGTCTATATTCCTGCTGAATCATTCAGATGGTAGGGTCAGAATTTGGCTTAAACAACATGAAAGCATTGATGTATCTGGTGTGATATCATCATTTCAGACGGCTACTGGTGGTATAATATTTGTAGGCAATATTTTCTTGGCACACTTTGTGCCCTTTAGTATCTACTAAACATTGTTTAACACACCACAGCTAACCATGTCCACCCCTGTGACCACAGCGGACCCATTTTGTGATGGCTACTTACTTCCAGCAGAAAAGACTTGGGTTACTTCTCAGATTATCTCAAACTGATTTCTTGACCATGACAATGACTATAATAACTTTTGGGGTGTACTAGAACAGGAGACTCACATTATGGATGTGCAGCTGACAAATATGCATGAGCTACAATGTCCAAATTGACCACATTTTCTTTGATCTCATTGTTGAATCTGACAGCATAAGGGGATACATGCTAAGTATACCTAATAAAGTGGCCAATGGGTGGCATGTATCTTTTTCCAACCATGTAGTTTCTTTCATTTTGTGTTGAGTTGTTATTCTTCAATAAAGCAAGCAGCAGTAGATGCATCTATGTGCATCACATGTGAAGACATGTGCTGACCTGAATGAGGGTCCGTGTGTTTTGTGGGATCGTGGGTCTGTTCCAGCAGTTCTCCACCAGAGGGAGGCATCTGAATAGAAGAAAACCAAAGTACTGTGTCACATTTAACGCAACAGCTGTCTGGCAGAAATAGCTCTGAGAGACAACTACTGAAAGGCTTCACACAGAGAGCCTAATTACTACACATGCATATTCATTATTATCAGCAAGAACATAAATTAATATCTCTTTCATTTCAAATTTAAGGCTCTCTGTTACAGATGCTTACACTCAGTCATTGAGAATATCAGCATGAGATCAACATCAGGTGTTCTGTGGTAGTTTAAATGCAATACATGCTGCAATATGAGTAACCGTATTCAGCTGCATGTAAAATTTACTGTGTTATGTAATAAGGTGGCAATACCACTGTGATGGTGAGCCACTGTATGTTCCCTTTAATAACTGTTCTAGCTGAGCAAAATCATTTTCTATTTGCCAGACCCTTAGGCCAAAAAAAATCCATAAAAAAATGTGAGGTCAGTAAGACTTTTTTTTTAATAAGTAGTCAATAGTTTTATGAAGCAAAGATGCACCAAATTAATCATAAATGAAGATAAATACATATTTAATGTTGCTTTGAACTTTACATCATCAAAGAAAAAATATATTCACAAAAAATATTTAATGCAAATTTACATATAGTGCAAAATGAAAGGAGTAATGGCTGATTACTTGGAGACTATTAGACTTCAATTACGGTAGTGTAAAACAGAAACAGCTAACACAGTCATTAATTAATTAATATATGTTTACTTTATATATGTACACTGTTTAAATATTTAGTCTAACTATACTAGGATAACAGTTATTTAATATTTGTACATAATGTACAACAATACTGTTGTAATGTCTAACTTGAACAAAAACTTTTATCAAGATAAGAAAAATAAGGTATTGAGATCCCCCAAAAAAATCATGCACTGCTTCTCGGGGCTTCTATATATAACAGTAATTATATTTTCCCTTTGGTGCCTCATGAACCATGAAATCTCTGTACTGTTCTTGGAGGGGGGTCTCTATCTTGAGAATTAATCAGTGCTGCACATTTTTACTCAAGTTCTCACAGCTTCAGTTTCCTAAAGAAAATTGATGCGCGCACACATGTACATGGCATCACAAAATCTCTACCTTTCTTCCACATTTGTGAATGTGTGCAGCTTAAGGCCAATTTATACTTCCAGTACCATGCACACTCTCTGTGGATCAGGGAAAAACACCAACAATCAAGAATGCATGATTATTTGGTGTCATGGCTTTGCAATCAAAAAATGTAATTATAATGGAAGTCAATGAGGCAAAAACAGCCACGAACATAACGAAAGGGTAGTCAATTTGAACAGTACACAAGGGTTAATTATTATTTGGGCTTCACTGGGTGCACCGGATGTGTGCAACACTGAAGCCCACCTTGCTGTTTTCCTGGACAGCAGAAGGTGAGTGATGGGGTCCATTATGTGGAAGGTTTCCCTCAGTGCTCTGTCCACTGCCAGCGCTGCGACTACTGCCCATGCTGCCAGCACTTCCAATGCTGTTCCTGTCACCTGCTGAAAGAAAGAGGAAAGAAAGACGGAAAGAACATGAACAGGTGCTGAGATATTGTTTCATATAAACCTCTGCTTTACTGCAGATTGAGCAACAAATAAGGACAAGGTTTTAGCAACTATGACCTCTAAACTAGAGATCCCATTGGTCCGCTTAGATTTGAAAACCCAACCCGAGAATTTCTGGTCCAAAACTCTGAAAAAAAATGCCTTGGAAATGGATTGAAATTGACATATACTGTAGCCTTGTTCTCAGTAATTGCAATTTTTGCACTTTTACTGGATGGACCCGAAAAGACCTGAACTCATAAGAATGACTTGGGTCAGATCTTGGGACCCAAAAAGACATCTGTATAGTCTAGCAAGATCTACTGAATGTAGACAAAGGGAACATAAAGGGAGTCTACTGTATGTAGAAAAACGGAACATAAAGGGAGTACAAGGGAGCATTGAGGAGGACGGGTCAGGGTCAAGGTCAAGGTGTCAAGGTGATGGTAGTCTGACAAACATGGTATAAATAAAGCCTAAGGGAGCAGAAACCCAGTGAAACAGCTGGGAAAACCTCAACTTGAGATGCGTGTCATTGGTTTACAGACTTTGGGATCAGCGGACGACCATGGGGATCGCAGAAAATGGGTTGGGGGAATATGGGAGCCTGGGGAAATGGGCAAGTCTTACCATTAAGAGAGGTCCTGAGGACCCAAATATCCTCTGTGTCTTTGGGACTAGCTGGTTTACACAGGGCACTGGGACTGTTGGGAAGTGCACCTAGCAAACACAAACACTTTATAGGGCCAGAGGGGGAGTCTTAAGGCTGTGATACATCAAACTGACATCAAAGAAGCTGAAGAAAGCAGACCCTTGTGACATACACACATCTGCTCTAAACAGTAGCTTTTGAAGACACTGCAAAAACTACAGCCAACTAGTGAAAGGAAATAACTATCTGTATCAGCTTGTGGCAGTTGCTTGAGACATTGATCAAAAATGGGAAAAAGACACTATAACAATGGATAAAGAAACCCAGGGGTTTGCTTGCCATTTTGAATTAGAAACATGTTGATCACTTTCATTAATCCAGACAACAATGTCATTATGAAACTATAAAAATTTTGGAATGTTGAGGTAAAGGCCACAAAATGCTGCACTGACATACTGTATGTTTATCAACAGCAGCAGACACTTTAGGCTGCGTCCGAAATCGTCTACTACTCAGTAGGTACTGCATTTGAATTTAAAGTTACTACTCAACCGTTATGCAGTGTTCACATCAGACACGCCACGTGCGAATAAATCACGCTATGTGTAAATAGACGCGTGAACATTTTGAGTTTACTCGCTTCATTCGCGCGTCTTTGCAGTGTGAACAGATCATGGTCCTAAACTGACCCGCATGCGCAAAAGTACAGTTACGGACAGCACAAAGTGTCTAATTATGCACACAATGTGTATACAGTATGAAGTAAGCATGTTGTCAGATTATGCTTAATATGATTTTTGCCCTTTTCACAGACAACCGTGGTGTATTTCACGAACTGTAAAGAGTTGTCCTGCTATTAATAATGTGTATTTCTCCATTTAAAACCTAAAATAAGTCACTTGTGATTGAAAACACTCATCATTTGTGATTTATGACAACCGCTGAAAGCGTCTTTTTGACCACCGGTGTAGTGAACTCATCAAGGGTTAATGAGCAGCCGCAGACTGAATTGTGAAGGCGGAGTTGGTTTATCTCCGTTTGGAGAGTTATTTTATTTTACTTCGTTATAAACAACAGGCATGTTCAGAAGGGGGGTTTGGGTGCTTAAGCACCTGCCCTTTTTTTTCTCTCTGAGAGAAAGTTCATTCTTAAAATGAAAGTGCCCCCTCCTTTGCGCACGGATCCCCTATCCGCAACACCCCTCGACGCTCTTCAGCTTCGCGATCAACCCGTGCCCCAGATTGGTTAACAAGCACCAGTTTTGCCTTAAAAATTTTTTTCAAAATGAACAACCAACTTTCTGTGGTAAAGTAATTGCCGTGTGCCATTCTACAATGGAGTAGATGATGTTTGCTGCACAGAATGACGACGCATGTCGCTCAAAGATTATGTAAAAGTCACATGAAATCCTACATAACCGTTCACACTGCGGTCGGATTGCAAAACATCAGATCTGTGTCTGATTTAATACTACATATGAAAGTGGCACAGATCTGAAGTGAAAAGATCAGATTCCATGCGGTTTGGGCTGTTCACACTGTCAATACCTGAGTCACATGTGGGCAAAAAAATCTGATTCGGGCCACATTTGGCTGCAGTGTGAACATAGCCAAATTCACTTCACAATAGATGCAAAAATCGCATCATGGGCGGGGCTTCTGTCTGCCCGGTGACTCTAGCTTTGTTGCTAAATGGCTAACATGGATTTTATTGAGAGAATAGCTGTGTTTATGTGCTTTAGGAAAGCTGAAAAACAGCGTATATTTGTTCGAGTGTCAGAGTCCACTAAATCCTTTCAGAGGTGCACACAGCTCTGTGAGTTCATCAACTCCTCCAGAAACTATACCTGGATGACGGAAGCTTTCATCAGTGCTTCCGACTGAGCCGAGCCCAGTTTGATGAACTGTTGTCCGGTGTCAGCAAGAGGATTTCCCCTTGGAACACCAACAACAGGCACTACGTCAAGTATGGTCTATATAGTATGAATGTGAGTAGTATGAATGGAACTCGGACGTACTGCATCCGCCATTTTGTCATGACCACGTGGCCTAAACACTTCATTTGCGTCGCTTAACTTCCATTCAGAAATTCTCTCGCAGTACATCATGGGATAGCATAGCATCCATCGAATGCGCACTTCATAATCTCGCCGAAAGTAGTAGGTCATCCGATACTTCTCGCATACTGTTTTACTACACGGCTCGCATACTGTTTTTAGCGTACTATATAGCATGGAAGAATGCGATTTCGGACGCAGCCTTAGTCCATATTATTGTGTTACACGTCAGTATTTGTTGGGACTGGATACCATACATTTTCAGCCATGTAAATTTTCGTTTATGAAATTAAGGGGCAAAAAATGTTTGTTGACAATCTTTTTTCCAAAACTAAGATGAGACAAAGACAGGATGACATGGATATCATTGGATACTAACAGTGACTATGTCAGCATGCAATATCAAATAACTAAAATGTCATCAAAAAGATAAAAACTAAATCAACATAAATTTTTGTTAACTGCTGCTTGTGCTGTTCCTTAGTTACATGAGCAGAACAGAGCGAGCATTCATAGTTTTCAGTCACGTATTACTGATGCGGAAGACCTGTCAAAATTCGGTTTGTTTAAAGCCATAGGCAACAAACATGTTTTATTCTTATTTTCGTTAATGAAATCAACACTGATTTTCTGCAGCTGAGCATGTTTAATCTGGGTTTGTCAGGAAGTGTCATACTATAATGCCAAAAAGTAATCAGTCATAATTAGCCAATAAGTATAACAGCCAATAAGCATCACCAACTGCCCAACTCTAGTTTAATATGCTCAAACAGCCACCAACGGTGTCCGACTCATGCTGACTGTGTGAAAACAAACTGCAAAAACTTTTCTGAAGATGCTCAGTGATGCCCAACTTTGGAAGACAACCATTGGATTTATGTGTCACAGCCTTTCAGGACCAGTGCCGATGAAAATAAGCTTTCTTTGGAACTTGGGAAAACACGCCTAAATGCAGCTTTAATGGGTTAAAGAGCTGCTGCTCAAATGCTCACGGATGGAGGACTTTTTGCTTTCACAAACGAACTTGGATGGACTTTTTGTGGTGTGTGTATTTGAATTCATCCCTACAAATCCAATTCACACGCTACCTGAGTGCTGATCCAGGCCGTTGTGATGAGTCAGGGTAGGATGAGTGGATGAGTATAAGGTGTAGGAGTCATCAGTGTGAGAGGTGTGATGAGAATTGTGTGAGGGCAGGGCTCTGGACAGTATGTGATGTCTCTGGACGGGCAGTGAGGCCTGCCGGGAGAGAACGCCCCCTATTGACACAACATGGAAACACAGATGAGGGACAATGAAAACAAACGAAACATCCTTGAGAAAGATGCTTCCATTAACCCTTTACGAACTACATATGGTTGCTTTATTTACAATGATTGAAAATTTTTAAAGTCATAAAAATTCTACGATCTTGTAATAACCCCCAGTAATGCCCTATAAAGGGTTAAAGATATTCTCTAAATAATATGGACAAACAACTAAAAAAGGTTTTAAAAGTTTGGGGTCAGCAAGTTTATTTCTTGTATTCAGCAAGGGTGCATTAAATTAGAAATGTTTTATTTTCATTTAAATTATAAAGATTTACTGGAAAGAAATGCTTTTCTTTGGACCTTTCTATTAATCAAATAAATACATTAAGCAACAAATATTAAGTGTTTTCAATGTGAATAAGAATATTTTATAAATCATGTGGCATTGAAGACTAAAATAATGGATGAAAAATTTGCTTCACAGAAATAAATGAAATAAAATGATAAATCAAATATATATATTTTTTTTAAAAGATACTCATAAAATGGGCATTTTAAATTAACAATAATTTATTATAAATTAATATTTCAGAAGATTACCATTTTTTATTAAATATATCTGAACAAAATATTTGTGTTAAATATAGTGAAAGTTATTTCAAAAGCATTTAAAAATCTTGCCAACCCAAACTTTTAAATGGTTGTGAAAATATTTTCCTTTATTATTTATTAGATAAATAATAATATTAAATGGTGGAAAAATAAGACTGACACCTTTAAACAGGTCCCTCACCCAATACAGTAAATAGAAATTCTGTCATAATTGACATCCATGTTATTGGTTTTATCCAATCAGTGTATATCAATGGGAACTCCTCAAAATACTACTGTATATTGCACATATTGCATATTACATATTAATAAGCCATACAGGACAGAATATTCAGTTTTGTGTCACACAAAAGAAATAACTCTGTTTTCTCTCCCTCCAATCACTACAAAATGAGATGGACCTGGGGAGATTTTAGCATCAGGGCAAGATAAACCAGGTGGGAGAAACACCCCAGCACAATGAGATAAGTGGTTGGGTTTTAATCTGGCTGTTTTGCCTCCATCATGTCCTCTTCAGCAGTATTGAGGCAGAAGCTTAGAGCAGAGGCTAATTTCGTGCGAGCAGCAGAATGTTGACGCTGTGACACGACAGAGTGCTGAGTCTGCCGCTGGAAAAAAAAAATACCAGACTCATTTCAGGGAAAGATTTTCTGCTCAGGCCCCAGCAATCTGAGGCCAGCTCCCCCTTTCATGGAAGCACAGGGCTCTAAAGCTGATCCGCCTGCCCCCAATATGTTCCTGTTAATCCCATTAGAGTGTGTGTCTGTGTGTGCCTTTATCAATAGACTACATGTCCGCATGTCTTCAAGAATTCATGAGAACTGCAGTGCTTCAAGTATGCATTATTTCGATATGCATACTGTGGGATAGAAACGTCAGAGAATGGCACATTTAAAATCTGGGATTTAGATCCTATTTTAAACCTGTAAATAATGGAAAAGTTTTAGGATTTTAAAAGATTTAAAACAAATAAATATTAATAAAAATAGCTCTGCACTACTTTTAAGTCATACGGTAAATTTGAGTCTTTTGAAGCAAAAGGGTGACCTAGATAATAAAGTATCAACTAACAATAAGAAGTACACTTCAGAGTATTTATTAAACTTTATTATAGTAATAAAAACACACCTGTTCATTTGTTAATTTAGGTTCATTAAATTATATTTACCAAATACAACATTTCATTTCAATAATACACTACTAAATGTAAAAAATATACAATTAAAAATGAATAAATGCTTTAATATGCTGTAAGCTTTATGTTCCATTCTGTTGACTTTTATTTTGAGACTCTTGTTTTCTGTTAGTGATCATTACCATAGATTAGATTCCATAGATTTTCTTAGCATATTGATTATGTTTGTGTTTATTTCAATAGTTACCCATTAGTTTCACCTATGACTAGTTTAGGTGCCTTTGTTCTTTGTTCACAGTATTTATAGTCTTGTGTTTCAGTTGAATGTTGTCAGTTCTTGCTTAAGCATGCTGTGGTTTTCATTATTACTCCAGTGACCTCCAGCATGTTTTTTTTGAGTGCCTTTGGTCATTAGCAAAGAATTTTGTTTCATACTGCGAAACCTCTTTTGTGTGTGCTGATGTAAATATTGATGTGAGTGCAAACTCTATATAGGAACTCAGGTAAAGGAACTAACAACCATAACTCTGAAGTGAAATCCAGTGCAGATTTCAATAAAATTAACAACTGAAGGATGGAGGATGCCACGATCAAAGCTATATTTGTGTTATGAGTATCATGAAAAAGAAGAAATGTGAGACAGAAAGGATGGTTGTGAGACTTAATCACCTTCAACAACTCATATAAAGTCATCAAAGCTAAGAAAATAACAAGACACAGCACAAAAAAGGGTGACAGGTAAATACTGCTAACATCAGCTTCATGTATTGTGTATGTCTTCTAAAAATTTTCAAATGACATGGATTCACCCAATCAATGTTTTCTCACATGATGGATAGTTCCTGTTGTGCTGGGTTAGATCTTACTCTGAAGTGGGAGCTTATTTAGATTCCATAAAATAAGTACCTATACCTATGTAAAATCCTAAATCCTTAAAATACTTCCCAGCTCCTGATGTTCAAAGAAGCCAAAAAATAAGTACTTTTACCAATAGTGATTTGCACTTGTTGTGCGAGCTGAATAATAAACACTAGTTTATACAGAATACCTGATCTGCGACTAATAACCTCCACGATGGAAGGAGGGAAGAATCCCACACGGTCAGTGCCCCTCTGACTGTCATGGATGTGTCCTTTCCATCGTCCATCCATGTGTTGCTCCAAGACCTGAAGCAGATCAATAACATCACAGGATATTCAGGTTTAACAGCTCTTTAAATGTCTAATAAGACTTTTTATTTTTATTTTGTGTGTGACCACTTTAAATGAATCATGATTTGACATGGTCATCTGTGTACTCTAGACTATCCAATGCTGAATGTCGTTTGTGTCAACTAGTTTTAAATAGTTCTTCTATCCTTTTCCTAACCTTGTGGCCTAGCCTGTGATTGTTTCCTCATTTGGCTGAACAATGCAGTAAATTAAGTCAGTTGACATTCCACCCATAACAGAGAAGTTTGTGCAGCAATGAAAGTCATTCCAACTGACTGACATGAAACTGTGTTTGAGTGTGAAGCGTGCCTGGAAAAAGACACTAAGAATAAATTTTCCGTTAACATGCAACACCTGTCTAAGTTGTTTTAGGAGTCAATTCACTAAAGGAAATATGCAAATTAGGTAATGACGCAAACAGGCCCCCCTCACTTGATTCCCATTGTGAGTAAACAAATAAATGGACATGAAATTCTGATTATGGATTTTACTTCAACACAGAAAAAGAATTATGGTCTATTTTAAAAAATTTTAGTCCATCTCAGGATGTTTAATGATGTTTGACAGCTCACTGTGGCAATCCATCATAATTAATTTGACATTATCTAAATACCCTTACAGTATTTATTAATATTTTATGATTAATTTGAGCTTTTATCTAATTTTACCTTTGCGGTTTTTGTTTTTTAGTAGTTCTTACATTTTTACTAGTTCTATTTACCTCTTTTGTTTGTTTAAATAAGTTTATGCTAATTTCAGTTGCTAAAGCAGGATTTCTATTTTATTTCATTGTTATTTACATTTTTTAAAAGTTTTAGAAATACAGTTTAACCAGATTTTTTTGAACGCCCCAATTACATAACACCAGGCAAACTGTGCTGAGATTTATAATTTAATAATAATTTAATTTACCTAAGTGTATTTTCTTGTGTGAAAGAATGAGATGTACTCAATGCTAAGTGCTAATATCTGCCTTGTCAGTGCCTGCCAAACTGTACTGCTAGGAATTAGCAAGTTTCATTCTAAAATTTACAAAATTCATGTTCTGTTTACTAAATTTGTCTCATGGTGCTTTTTTTTTTCAAAACCACTCTTTAAAGGGCCACATCTGTCCCCTAAGGGCGAATAGCAGTTCATATTTTACCTCTCACAGAACTAATCATTGGGCAGCATGTCAATTTCCCCTTAATTCAACCCCCTAATTTCCCAATATTGCTGTAACCGAAATAAAG